>CM036940.2:74370502-74375679 GCA_020352615.2 Yoshiicerus persimilis
TATTTTGTCCGTCCTTTTTGTATTTTGTCCGTCCACCTGGACAAAATGGACAAAAAAGCGGATATCCTTGGATTTTTAACTTGAGACACCCCATATACAATGCGATACTTAAAGAAAATACTGTCTTGTCATTCGAAATTGTTGTTTTATTTAAGTCTATCGTTAATTCTACACACCAACTTCTTACCTTACCTTTTTTCTAAACCACTTATTGTTACTTAGACCTGTATTCTAAATACATTTTAATGTTATTCACAAAGTAAATTCCCATAATTTTACTTTAGATATCAAAGTCGATTGTTTTTAAGTGGATTATGCTTTTTACTAATAATTAGAACATTTCTGTAGCAAAACTCTATGTTTCTATTTATATCTTGTACACTTCACTTATTTTTGTCCATTTTGTCCTTGTCCACCTTCATTTTTGTCCGTCCATTGTCCATTTTGGACATAATGTGCGCACGAAATTGTTTACATGCACCCACCTACAAAATGCACGAAATGCATGAACTGCACATAATGCACCAATAGGGAACAGTATAGAGATATTGGTATAATTTTAATGCACGAGTATAGACTTTGCTATAAAACAGTTTCTTATTACCACTAAATTGATAATTCCGTACATCGAAAACACTTCCGTATAAAATTTGATACCAAATGGCCATAAATCCAATATCCTGCTAATAGCTAATTACATTCACTTATTTTCCATAGTGTGGGTTTACCCAATTGTCAATATTTTTGCAATTTGCAAAGCAAAACGTTTTTATTTGCAGTGAATTGATTAAAACTGATTGTAATTACTAAAAAGTTGCCAAGAAATGTAATTGTTAAATAGTTCAGGAAGTAATAAAAAAGAATGTTTAATTTAATGCATCTCACGCATTTTGTATTCATGCATACACAATGCATTTCATGCAGTGCACGTAATGCTTGTTCATTTTCTCAAACCCACTTCGACGACTTTCAATTCTACTCCAGCGGGTGACTTGGTCATTTTCTAATCGCCACTACTAAGAATTTCAATTCTACTCCCGCAGTTGACTTGGTCATTTTCTGAACACCACTACTAAGAATTTCAATTCTACTCCCGCAGTTGACTTGGTTATTTTCTGAACGCCACTACTAAGAATTTCAATTCTACTCCCGCAGTTGACTTGGTCATTTTCTGAACGCCACCACTATAATTCTACTCCCGCAGTTGACTTGGTCATTTTCTGAACGCCATCACTATAATTCTACTCCCGCGGTTGACTTGGTCATTTTCTGAACGGCACCACTATAATTCTACTCCCGCGGTTGACTTGGTCATTTTCTCAATGCCACTACTATAATTCTACTCCCGCGGTTGACTTGGTCATTTTCTCAACGCCACTACTATGATTTTCAATTCTACTCCTGCAGTTCAATTGGTCATTTCTTCAACGCCACCACTAAGAATGTAAATTCTACTCCCGCGGTTGACTTGGTCATTTTCTCAACGGCACCACTATAATTCTACTCCCGCGGTTGATTTGGTCATCTTCTCAACGCCACCACTAAGAATGTAAATTCTACTCACGCGGTTCACTTGGTCATCTTCTCAACGACACTACTAAGAATATCAATTCTACTCCCGCGGTTGACTTTGTCATTTTCTCAACGACACTACTATAATTCTACTCCCGCGGTTGACCTGGTCATTTTCTCAACGCCACTACTAAGATTGTCAATTCTACTCCCGGCGTTGACTTGGTCATTTTCTCAATGCCACTACTATAATTCTACTCCCGGCGTTGACTTGGTCATTTTCTCAATGCCACTACTATAATTCTACTCCCGCGGTTCACTAGGTCATCTTCTCAACACCACTACTATAATTCTCCTCCCGCGGTTGACTTGGTCATTTTCTCAACGCCACTACTATAATTCTACTCCCGCGGTTGACTTGGTCATTTTCTCAACGCCACTACTATAATTCTACTCCCGCGGTTGACTTGGTCATTTTCTCAACGCCACTACTATAATTCTACTCCCGCGGTTGACTTGGTCATTTTCTCAACGCCACTACTATAATTCTACTCCCGCGGTTGACTTGGTCATTTTCTCAACGCCACTACTATAATTCTACTCCCGCGGTTGACTTGGTCATTTTCTCAACGCCACTACTATAATTCTTCTCCCGCGGTTCACTTGGTCATCTTCTCAACGCCACTACTATAATTCTACTCCCGCGGTTGACTTGGTCATCTTCTCAACGCCACTACTATAATTCTACTCCCGCGGTTGACTTGGTCATCTTCTCAACGCCACTACTATAATTCTTCTCCCGCGGTTCACTTGGTCATCTTCTCAACGCCACTACTATAATTCTACTCCCGCTGTTCACTTGGTCATCTTCTCAACCCCACTACTTAGAATTTCAATTCTACTTCCGCGGTTGACTTGGTCAATTTCTCAACGCCACTACTAAGATTTTCAATTCTACTCCCGCGGTTGACTTGGTCATCTTCTCAACGCCACTACTATAATTCTACTCCCGCGGTTGACTTGGTCATCTTCTCAACGGCACCACTAAAATTCTACTCCCGCTGTTGACTTGGTCATCTTCTCAACACCACTACTATAATTCTACTCCCGCGGTTGACTTGGTCATCTTCTCAACGCGACTACTATAATTCTTCTCCCGCGGTTGACTTGGTCATCTTCTCAACTCCACTACTATAATTCTACTCCCGCTGTTCACTTGGTCATCTTCTCAACCCCACTACTTAGAATTTCAATTCTACTTCCGCGGTTGACTTGGTCAATTTCTCAACGCCACTACTAAGATTTTCAATTCTACTCCCGGCGTTGACTTTGTCATTTTCCAATGCCGCTACTATAATTCTACTCCCGCGGTTGACTTGGTCATTTTCTCAACGCCACTACTATGATTTTCAATTCTACTCCTGCAGTTCAATTGGTCATTTTTTCAACGCCACCACTAAGAATGTAAATTCTACTCCCGCGGTTGACTTGGTCATTTTCTCAACGGCACCACTAAAATTCTACTCCCGCTGTTGACTTGGTCATTTTCTCAACGGCACCACTATAATTCTACTACCGCGGTTGACTTGGTCATCTTCTCAACGCCACCACTAAGAATGTAAATTCTACTCACGCGGTTCACTTGGTCATCTTCTCAACGCCACTACTAAGAATATCAATTCTACTCCCGCGGTTGACTTTGTCATTTTCTCAACGACACTACTATAATTCTACTCCCGCGGTTGACCTGGTCATTTTCTCAACGCCACTACCAAGATTGTCAATTCTACTCCTGCGGTTCAATTGGTCAATTTTTCAACGCCACCACTAAGAATGTAAATTCTACTCCCGCTGTTCACTTGGTCATCTTCTCAACGCCACTACTTAGAATTTCAATTCTACTTCCGCGGTTGACTTGGTCAATTTCTCAATGCCACTACTATAATTCTACTCCCGGCGTTGACTTGGTCATTTTCTCAACGCCACTACTATGATTTTCAATTCTACTCCTGCAGTTCAATTGGTCATTTTTTCAACGCCACCACTAAGAATGTAAATTCTACTCCCGCGGTTGACTTGGTCATTTTCTCAATGCCACTACTATAATTCTTCTCCCGCGGTTCACTTGGTCATCTTCTCAACACCACTACTATAATTCTCCTCCCGCGGTTGACTTGGTCATCTTCTCAACGCCACTACTATAATTCTAGTCCCGCGGTTGACTTGGTCATCTTCTCAACGGCACCACTAAAATTCTACTCCCGCTGTTGACTTGGTCATCTTCTGAACGCCACTACTATAATTCTACTCCCGCGGTTGACTTGGTCATCTTCTCAACGCCACTACTATAATTCTACTCCCGCTGTTCACTTGGTCATCTTCTCAACGCCACTACTAAGATTTTCAATTCTACTCCTGCGGTTCAATTGGTCATTTCTCAACGCCACTACTAGATTCAATTCTACTCCCGCGGTTGACTTGGTCATTTTCTCTGCCCCACTACTATAATTCCCGCGGTTGACTTGGTCTCACTACTTAAGACTTTTAAATCTACTCCGGCGGTTGACTTGGTCATTTTCTCTATCCCACTACTAAGATTTTTAATTCTACACCCGCGATTAACTTGGTCATCTTTCTCAAGGCGTCTAACAATGAAATTCTACTCCCGCGGTTGACTTGGTCATCTTCTCAACGGCACTACTAAAATTCTAACTCCCGCCGTGAGTAGAATTGTAGTAGTGGCTTGAGAAAATGACCAAGTCAACCGAGGGAGTATAATTGGCAATCTTAGTAGTGGCGTTGAGAATGTCATGTCAACTCACTAGTAAATTCTATGCAGTCACTGGCAGTTCTAAGACTAGAATGACAAGTCAACCGCGGGAGTAGAATTTCTCTAGTGGTGGCGTGAAAGAATGACCAATTGAACCGCCGGAGTAGAGACTTTAGTAGTGGGGTTGAGAACATGACCAAGTCAACCGCGGGTGAATGGTCATGTTCTCAACGCCCTACTAGAATTTAGTCGTGCGTTGAGAATGCATTCACGCCACTAGAATGTAACTAATCCGCGTTGAGTGGACATTCAACGCGGAGTAGAATTATAGTAGTGGCGTTGAGAAAATGACCAAGTTCAACGCAGGAGTAGAATTGAAATTCTAGTAGTGGCGTTGAGGAAGATGACCAAAGTCAACCGCGGGAGTAGAATTATAGTAGTGGCGTTGAGAAGATGACCAAGTCAACCGCGGTAGTCATTGTAGTGCGTAGAAGATGACCAATTCAACCGCGGGAGTAGAATTGAAAAACTTAGTAGTGGCGTTGAGAAAATAACCAAGTCAACCGCGGGAGTAAAATTGAATTTCTAATTAGTGGCTTTGAGAAAATGACCAAGTCAACCGTGGGAGTAAAATTGAATTTTTAAGTAGTGGCGTTGAGAAGATGACCAAGTCAACCGCGGGAGTAGAATTATAGTAGTGGCATTGAGAAAATGACCAAGTCAACCGCGGGAGTAAAATTGAATTTTTAAGTAGTGGCGTTGTGAAAATGACCAAGTGAACCGCGGGAGTAGAATTATAGTAGTGGCGTTGAGAAGATGACCAAGTCAACCGCGGGAGTAGAATTATAGTAGTGGCGTTCAGAAGATGACCAAGTCAACCGCGGGAGTAGAATTA
>CM036940.2:74375779-74407962 GCA_020352615.2 Yoshiicerus persimilis
ACAAATCTTAATACGTATGTAAGAAAACAAGGAGCAGTCTTCGTTTGCACAATATGGTAAGTTGAATGATAATTTTGAACTGTCAATACTATATTTTTTATATCAATACATGCATCAATAGAGTTTTACTACATAATTATTGTTTTTGTGATATCTTTAGAGCACTAGTGCTACTAATGCTAAAAGTGAAATTCGAAAAGCGGCAGAAAATATTTGGCTAGATATTTTTAACAGATTGTGTGCTTCAGAAGATGAAGTAAATTTCTCAGACCCAGAAGAACTTGTGGATGCTATTTTGTTTGAAGAATTACAATCTCGAATGTTTCATTTCCGAAAAACTTTTCAAATATTAGCTAAACGGTATTAACATTATATACTCTTCAATTTGAATAACAATGATTTAACATGAATGTTTTATTTAATTAATGTACTAAATACCTAATCTTAGTAAACCGTTGGTATCGTCGGGTAGCCGCCAAGAGGCATCAAATACAGGAAAGCAACTAAGTCCTAAGAGTGAAAAATTCTTAAAAGAGTAAGTAATTATGTAATATAACATTAATCCTGAATTACTATGCACACAATAGCGGTATGTCTGAGAAAGCAATTATACGAATTCTAGATTATTCAAGACTGACTCCGATTCGGATTAAAAAAGAGATTCTTTCTTTTACGGAATTAGGAAGACTATATTTTTCTCTTAACAAGGTCATAAGGAAATGGATCCAATAGTATACAATCACCTTGAAGCTCTAGGATTACAAAAATACTCATCTACATTTGAAGGTATGTCCAATATATATTAGCATCCCTGCATACCCTACTAGATATATATTGAAATATTCGTATATTGAATTAACTGTAATTTATTAATATTTCACTTTCATGTAATTTATACAGAACATGAAATTGACGAAGAAACTTTTCTTTGTTTATCGGAAGAAAATTTAAACCGCTTGTTGCCTCAGAAAATAGGCCCTCAAATCAAACTTGCCAAATACATCAAAGAATTGCAAGGAGAACAGAAAGTAGAAGTCCGATCAGAATCCCCATCAAATAGTTTTCAAGTTGAGCAATTGGAAGACATAGTATGTTTTATCTGCACTCAAATGTTTTCCACAATTCGTAAGTTGTGGAAACATTTATTGCATGTACATTCCATTACTCAGAAATGTCATCACTTCATCTGTCTAAAATGTAAATCCGAATATTCAATTTTGCAGTCTTATAAGCGTCATATAGTTAAATGTATGTCTTTGAAGAACACATCGCAACTGAAAACTATTGATTTACTATCAGACAAGATATCTGAAGATGACATTTCTGATGATGATTCTTCAGATCATAATGTTAGTGAAGAATGTACAACGATTTCGGATAAAAACTGTTCAGCCATTCAGTTTTTATGCTCTTTGCAAGCAACTGGAAAAATTCCAATTAATATTACAAATTCAATTGTTAGTTACACCACAAAACTTTTGTCAAGCACAATCGACAAAGTCATAGAAATTGTAAGGCAAAATACTACAGACAAAGAAATTCTGGTAAAAATAGAAGATAGTATTAAATCCCAAGAGCTAAATGTTCCCTTTAAAGGAGTTGATACGCAATACAAATTAGAAAAGCATTTAAAAACTCAAGGCTTTTTACTGAGATATCAAGAAATAATTTTAAATGAGTCCCAAATCTGGGAAACCCGACCTTCTGGTTTGCAAAAGCAAACCTATGACATTTTATACTATGTATCCCTGAAAATTACTCTCACGAAACTTTTTGAAAAACCTGAACTGTATGAATTGTTAAAAGGGAATCAGAACCTTAATACTGATATTGCATTTATGTCGCATTTCAGAGATGGCGAGTACTACAAATCGCAAAAATGTGATGAGTTCCTTTTAAATATTTTAGTTTTTAACGATGATCTTGAAGTATGCAATCCATTAGGATCAAGTAAAGGCGTTCATAAACTTAATATGACATATTTTCAAATCTTAGAGTTTCCTAATTATTGGAACTCAAAGCTTAAAAACATTTTTTTAATTTCGATTACCAAATCTGAAAACGCAAAAAGGTATGGTCATAATGCAATTCACAAAACTTTAGTTAAGGAATTGATTGACGTTGGTAAAAACGGAATTGAACTTACAAAGACTTCAGGAAACGTTAAAGTAAAAATGGCGCAACTCACTGGTGACAATTTGGGCATTCAGTCAGTGTTAGGATTTTCTGAAGTTTTTGTTGCCAATAAGTTTTGCAGATGGTGTGAAATGGAAAGGGGTGCCACACATACTGAAGTTAACGAAAATTTAGAATTAGTAAGAACAAGGGAAAGCTATAAAAATAATTTGATAATTAACGATTTTTCTAAAACTGGGGTTCAATTTGACAGTATATTTAATGAATTGGGTTATTTTCACGTAACAGACAACAAATGTCCGGATATAATGCACGATATTTTTGAAGGAGTAGCTCTACATGACTTCAGGTTATTATTCACTCACCTTCAAAATTTTAATATTAGTATCACTACAATTCAAAGATACATTTTGTCTTATAAACTACCATATGGAAATGATAGCAAACCAGTTATTTCAGAAAATTTTATTAATGGAGGAACATCGGCCTTAACAGCCTCTCAAGCTCTTTATTTAATATACGCTATGCCACTTATTTTTGGCCATTTACTTCCTCATGAAGATAAATGGTTAGAGTTAATTTGCCTTTTAATAGAAATTACGCAAATAGTACTTGCTCCTATTATTTCGAAAGAAGGTCACTGTTATTTGGACAATGTTATTCAAAGACATCATCTTTTGTATTTAGAACTGAGTGGCCAAACTTTGAAACCTAAGCATCACAATTTGCTGCATTATGCTAGCGCAATACGCGCTTTAGGGCCTCTAAAACAATATTGGTCAATGCGCTTTGAAGCTAAGCATAAACTTGCGAAAACAATCATGCACACTTCAAATAATTTTTGCAATGTGCCACAAACAGTAACTAAACGAATGTTACTGAATTTTACTAACTTTTTAATATCTCCGGCCAACTTTGACATTATTATACAGAAATCATTTGTTTGTCGTATAAATTCTCTTTTAAAGGCGACTGCAGATGTTATGGCTTCCCTTGGGTACAGCGGAGATGACAAAATTATTTGTGTACCCAAATTAAAATTTAAAGGTAGTACCATAAAAAAGGGAGATGTCCTAATAGATTTATACACAGATTCTGGGCCAACATTTGTAAAAATCATAGAGATTTTTATGCAAAACAATGATGTTGTAGCAATTTTTATGAAGCTCATAACTTTAGGATTTCACAGTCATTTCTTTTGTCATTACGTAGAGAGAACCAATGCGTATGGTGTTAAGAAATTGATAGACTTTCAGTTTACACAACCTTTATCTGAATCTGTTAGTTTAGATAACGATGATCGTAACACATACGTAATGCTTCCATTTAAACTTGTTTAATTGTGATTTCTATCCAAAGAATTTTGTGTACGCGGAATTAAACGGAACTAATGGAGTCGAAATAATAACTGTAATTATGAAATAATAAAAAGTTCTTTATATTTTTGTTTATCAGAAATTATTTTCATGCATATGCAATATTTTCATATACATGTTATGTTTGTATCAAGGTTGATCCTGCAGTGATACAAAGCGGTATTATTTCTCAAATTCCCAAGCAAAATAAAAGGCGTAAACTTCACATTCCAGACGTCAAAGCAGAGTTGCAACGTACATACCCAGAAATTGCAGAGAACCCCGAATGTCTTACTCCATCAGTGCAAAACAATATCCTGCGTTATTTAGTAGGCTGTCTCGTAGAGCAATGTGGATTTTAGTAAGCTGAAACAATGCTATTATAATGCTGTTACAATATTCAACTTTATACTTTATAATTTGTAATGACATTTTTGCAGTCCCAGTTTTGAAGTTCAGGATCAATTTGCGCAGAGCATTGCTGAAGCTTTGCCAACAATTGTGAAGTCACGGCTTTTTTATCGAATACCGGGAAGACTAATCGGAGGATATATTCCTGAACGACTAAAATATATTCGACCTGAAGATCTGAAGAAGAAACGAAGAACCAAAAAATTGCAGTAGATACTCCCGAAAGTAGCATATGTAAGCTATTCAAGAAATGAACTTCAAAAATTTATTTAGAATTTTAGCCTTATTATCGTTTTGTGCTTGAATGCCACAGCTCCCGGCGAAGAAGAGCATAATATTAAGGAGCTACTAAAGTTTAGCCAATATTCAGATGGCGAATTGAAGTCTTTGATGCAAAAGACGTTCTTATTGCGACGAAAAGAAGCCGAGAACATTTGTGGAAATTTGGCAGTATTTTTAAGAGATTGGCCAAGATTTACGGATTGTGATGGAATGGTATGTAATTTTACCATAAATTTCTCTTCCTCTAATTGAAATTTCTGGCATTATAATCTGGCCTCCTTTTGTTTTCTATGCAGATAGACATTGACTTTAACCAAGTGTATCCAGAGGCGTTTGATATCAAAACACAATGGCCTCAGATGTCTCAAAAAATTTATTTGTATGCACAGCAAAAGGGAGTTAAATGGAGGGAGTTTCTTGGAATAAAACTTGATTTTACGGTGAACGGCTTAGGTAATTGTCAATGTTTCCCCATCTCAATGCACATCCACAATTATCCAAATCCACAAATTAAATTTTCTTTTATTTTACCTATACTTTTATTATTTAAAACTTTTTTTACATTGTAGATGATATTCAAATCATTGCATTGCTCTTACTTCCCCATATCATTCAAGGAGGTTATAAATTGATTACTGGACGGAGCAAGAAAATATCGGCTTTAGAGTCTAGAAAGCATTTCATTCAATTCCTCAAGGTAGAAATTTGAACCGCATTTATGATAACAATGATATCACATTCTCCTAATTAATTTTGCTAAATTTTTGCTGTTTTAGATTGGATGTAGTTTAGAAGAGTTCTGTTCAAGTGATAACATTCCCTCGCAACCTTTTATAGCTGCAATTGGAAATGTAATGGATTTGCAGTTCGAACAATATTTATTTATAATTGAAAGAAGGTGTGTTTTTGCTTGTTCATTGCTTAAAGCTGTAGATCTGTGTTTTAAGATTTACAACTTGTGTCACATTTCGTTCCCCACGGAATGCAGACAGGCATGGAACTTTTTAGGGAATTCTGTTTACAATATTGTTAATGAAAAAGAACTGACCTGCACAGCAAAAGCCCTTAAAGATTTTTGTAAGTCGGGGAATATCTAATCGCTTGATGAATTAAATAGCTTACTTTAAATCTTTTAAATATGAATTAAATATAATTTTTATATATTTTACATCAATTATTAATGCATCTAATTTATGCATGACCATTTTATAATTATAATTGAGTCAATTATATTCTACCGTGTAAAACTGCCGAATAAGTACAATTTTTAAGACTGAAAGTTTTCTTTTGTAAAATTAAATGCTACTAAAATTAAAATACTGTTAAGCGTGATTAATATATACTTAGGTAAAATAAAATGTTAGTTTGTAATAAACAGATGTACTGCTTAGCACGTTTAGGTTTACTATAGGAATGTAATCAATAAATACCAATATTTTAATTCTGAACAAAACTAAATTAATTCATAAAATGCGCCTAATAATTTTTATTGCATATTAAGCTAAAGTTTTACCCATATAGGGGTAGATTGGAGTTGGATGTTCCCTTACAAAGTGTTATGTTTTACTCATAAGAATGTAATGCTTATGCTCTGTAAAGGAAAAGTTTTCCCTTCACTGAGTTAAAATTTTAACCATATATGGCTAATCTTTATGCTTTAACAAGGCACACTCTTCCCTTCACCAGATTAAAATTTTAACTGCGCATGGGTAATGTGTGCAGTGTAACAGGGGAATATTTTCCCTTTTTTAATGCAAGATTTTTACCTCCTTAGAAATGGAACTTTTCCCTTAGTTCACAAATGTTCATAGTTTGTATATTCTACGGGGCAAATCTACATCGTAAAATGGGAATATTTATCAAATATTTTTCTGAGTGTATTGAAAATAATTATTTAACAAGTTGCCTTACCGTCCATAAATACTTTTACGTCCCTCTTGTCGTGCAAAAAATTTAAATCCATAATTGGCGGTCCTGTTGTGTCATTTGGATTGATGGCGACATGTCCTTTACTTTTAGGTCGGGTTAGGACAATTCCGTGGTTCATGGAATAACCAACGTCACTAGCATTTTTGGGTGGGCTAAATGAAACACTTGTCAATGTGAATTGGTAATCGGGCCAGTCACTTTGGTTTTCGGATACAGCAACGGAGGATACTAAGAGAGCCTGACCAGTCAAACCTTGAAAGCTAGCCGTTAGCGGACCTAAAAATAGTAAGTTGTTATTAATGATTGATCCATTTCAATTTATAGTGTTCATTAAGACATGATAATAATACCATATTTCACTTAGCAGACTGTATAATATTTACAAATAAAAGTTAATGGGAAAACGAATTACAATTTGCCTATTTTATAAAAAAGTTATTTTATAACAAAGATCGTGTCAGCTTGTTATCCAAACATCAGTCCCCATTTTTAAACGAAAACAGATTTGAATACAACTTTTACCCGTTCCATTTCTTTCGAAATCATCTACGACTGTTTGATTATAGTCCGTTTCTGGGTCCAGAATGATAGACTTATCTTGCGTGAAAAACTCCATTGTTAGCACCTGATGGTCTTTGTAGTTTTTCCCTACTGGGAGGTTGACCCGGGGTTGTATCTTTAATGTGACATCAAATAGTTTAGTGATTAACGTTTTGAGTTTTAGTATTTTGTATGCATTTTACACACGTTCGATATTTAGGTACTTGTAACGTTTACATTTGCTTTTTCCAAAACTTCGGCAGGTCCAATTCCTGATCTCATTAGTAAAAGTGATGAGCCGTACGCTCCCGCTGATACAATAATTTCCTTATTTGCGAATGCAGCACCAAAAGTTCCATGTTTTTTGTACATCACACCAAAAGCTTTACCGTTGTCATCAAACAAAATCTATAACAAAGTTTGTTTGTAATTAAATTGATGATGGTTTAATTTTGACATTATCATAAAATTACTATAATTTTGGTGGCTATGCTAGTTATATAATGTATATTGTATTGTGCAACAGACATACAGTAAGCTAATAATTTTAGTAACGTATTAAATTTTGTTTTCACGGTGTACATCTATATCCTTGCCTTTTGTGAGGAACACAAGAAATGTTTTCACCTTTCGTGGTATTCTGCTGAATCCGCTATTTCTTTATTTTTCAAGCAAGATAACACCAGGATTTTAAACACAACTGTTTTAGGTTTTACTTTATGTTGTACGTTTTTAGGGCCACTTCTGAATCCAACTTATAAAGTTAATCAACATTTTCTTTGAAAGCAAACCGTTTAAAAGCTTTACATAAATGTTGAACAACAATAATTGCAGATATCGTATACCGGCATATAAAAACGAAACTCCCCTGAAGTACAGATCAGTTTTCCTATATAGGTATTATCGTAAATATTTAAGTAGCGAAGTCAATTGAGAAAATTGGAACTAAGAGGAACGATTTTTTGACAACCGCCTGACGACCTGACTATAGTATTCCCAGTAATAATCGACTTGCCAAATCGGGAAGTACTTTACGATTATACTTGCAAATGCTTAAAAAATACCAGGTGATGAGACCAGGGCCATGCCAGGCATCGAAAGCGCAAATAAACCACGGTTGAATTTCTTTAATATGGTAATTTATTTATTGGCTGCAGTCTTAAAAGAGCCATAAATTCAATTGAAAAAGCATTAGATACATTTATGTAATAATTTGTTGAAAAAAGCAATGTGTAGACTAATTATTCGCAGTGTTTACATGACAAAATTCCGTAATTACATTCCGACAAAACATGGTTGAATTTCACTAATAATGGTAAAGTATTGGTGGATTTATGGGTATGATACAAAAGAAATGAATAAACGTACGTAAAAAGGTTCCTAGGTATTACCCTCAACTTATCATTAGTCAAAAGTTGTGCTGACATCAGTACTATAAGAAGGGAAAGGAGACAAAAAGTCGTCCACTATTAAGATTAGTTACCTGCCAATAGCAGACGAAAAGAGAACCCAACTTATCTGTCCCTCGACCTATTGTCGTTCTTTATTTAAGGAAGTGCATTGCCAATTCCTAAGCCCCTGTTGGAAAACCTATTTACGTCATGGACCCCCATGAAAGAATGCAGATTGACTTGATTGACATGAGGAAACGTGATTGACATGAAGCTAATAGATATGTTTGCAAAAAAATAATATATCATGTGTCATACCGGAATATCATGTAAAACAGCGAATAATTGGTCTACACAACGATTTTTCAGCGAATTATTACGTAAATGTATCTAATGCTTTTTTAAATTGAATTGATTACCCTTTTATGACTTCAGCCAATAAATTACCATTACTAAAGAAATTCAACCGTGTTTAAATTGTGCTTTTGATGCCTGGCATGGCCGTGGTCTCGATGACCGATCATTTCAAAAGTGGCGTCAGTACCTATAGTCCATTTTTTATCTGAGAATTTATTTTTTTAAAGGTTATCTGAAATGGAATTTCTGTAACCAAGAGGTAAATAAAAGTGAATTTTGCAAATATCAGCAAAATTTCTAATTGAATAAAGGGTTACTAGGGATCGAAAATTGTTTTTCTCCAGCACTGTTCCACTTAAGATTTCATAATGCTTAACATGGGAAGGATATGAAAAAATTCTTAGTTAATAAATGGACTATAGTCATCGAGCCTTCGATGCCCGTGTGAGTTCATTGAGGGTGACATATACGCCGTCACACTGGTATTTTTTAAACATATGTAATCGTTTTACAGTACTTGCATTTATCTTCGTAAGACTTGCCCCTTGGTAGCAGTTAATCTCCGAAATTTAAAATTTGAAGAACGAAATATTACATTTTTGACGTCCTCAAATTTTAAATTACGGATTACAAGTTTAACTTGTAATGTTTTTTCGACTGACTCCATTCTTTATAGTTAAGGTACTATCCATTCTTATGCTAAGTTAATAAAATTAAGATATTGACCTCAGTAACCTCCGCATATCGCATAATTTTTAAATTCGGTCTTTCTGATTCAAACGGCTTTATGTAAGCCAAGTACGAGCTATGACGTCTGCCATTCTTTTTATTGTATTCGTAAGGAGCAAAACCTATAAAATAAAAGAGGATGTTAATATTCTTACCCTTAATTTAACTACTATAAAATTTTACCAATATTGAAGTACTATATTATGCTACAAGCAATTAATCACCTAAAATGGAAATATTGTTATAAATATTGAAAGCAAAGAATAATGTAAATCGTAACATTAAATCTGATTGTACGGGCTTAAAGCTGACTATGCATTACTTAAGAAAGAGCATCAATGATGTAGGAAGGAGTCTTTTACCTATAGAATGTGGTATAGTAAAATACATTACAGTAATACACATTGCATATGCAACAGTGCGCAGTGTGATACACAGTACAATAAATGCAATGCAATGATTATGTATGTATTATTTAAAACTGCGACAAATAAAATTGAGCAATTGCTCTACAAAAGTATACTAAGCTGTCTTCGATGTTTTATTCATCTAACCTTGATAAGTAATCGTAACATATATTAACCTACCTGGCATTTGGGGACCGTTTGAATCCCTAACTTGATAGCCTTTTTCTCTTCCTGCAGCTAACCATTCAGTTCGACCAGGGGCAAAATCTTGCTTAGAAACAGTCATCAGGCCCTCCTCTCCATGCTCAGCTGCAGAATTAAAAATGACCATTAGAGCAACATTTAATGACCTCACTATGTTTAGACACAATGCTATTTCTTTGTACAGAAAATTAACAGAGAATTTAAATACTTACTTCCCAATGGAAACTCTCCTTGATAATCTTCGATATCTTTGAAATGTCTTAGCACATTTTTATATCTCCAGGAATTATCACCCGTTATTAGCGCCCAGTTGTCGAAATCTTTAGGATTTCCTCTGTTGAAGACCATTCCGTTAACCGTAGAGCCACCGCCCATTACTTTACCCTGCATAGATCTGATTGTCTATCAAAATAAATGTCATAACTTTTAATGGATTGAACACAATTAATTTTATAGCCTGTTAAATGGTATTACTTTTATTGAAATAATATGGGAAATGTAATAAAGTATGTGTAATGACTTGTTTGACAAGATTAGAGAGTCACTTAAAAAAGCATTTACAATTTGACTGTTTAATAAAAATAACTGTCAACTAATGTTTTAATTCCATTTAACCAAGCGACCAATAGCAAAACTGAAAGCCTTGACTACAGAGTGACTTTAATATCTTTCTGTTTTAATGAGTATCATACGGAAGCAGTACAGGTTCTCAGCCCATAATCAAGAACTGTATGGACTTGTGTGGCATTCTAAAACTCTGTACTATTTTATTTACCTTATTATTCGCATGTTTCTGGGGGACACTGAGGTAGTCAAAAATGATGTTCGACGTTCCATATGCACTCGATAAAACAGTATACGCTGGGATTTCGGTTTGGGGTGGTGGATTTCCTCCGAATTCTAGTAACAAAACCTTAATAGATGAATTTTCGGAAAGGCGACTTGCTAAAACACACCCCGCTGCTCCTGCACCAACTGTTGATAATTATTATTTAGAAAAAAATCGAGTTATTTTTATTAAGCTAAAAGATGCGAATATTAAAACTATTTTATGTATCATATATTTTCAGTTTCTATTGTAAATCTTAGCCCAAACATCTAAGTAATATAATTTCCACCTTTTGTGTTTAAGCATAATTCAGTTTGCATATTAATAAATTCTTCTTACCGACAATGAAGTCAAATGACTCTACATGAGGCAGATAATAATTTGATGAATTGACCACAAACGTTTCCCTTAAGTCCACTTTCCTGTATCTTTCTGCGTAATATTCTACTAATGCAGATATTGTTGCAAAAATCAATATCTTCCACATTTTAGTTTTCAATTGTCCACAAAATCATGTGTTACAATTTTAAATCATGCCTTTGCTAATATTCTCCGTGTCGGATTTGCTTAGATATAAAGTAATGAAGAAGGACTTCTCTTCTCTTTAGAGTACAATGAAAAATGAAGTGGAAAAACAGAAATCAGAAAACCTCATGTAAATTAGCAATGACATTTCTCTAGTTAACATTTGATAATCTGGTTTCTATTGTACTCACAATAATAATTGTAATAAATTGTAATATTGTGTAGTGCGAGTGCATGCATAATCCAGAACTAAATGAGACATTCCAGTGCAAAATAAAAACCTCGTTCCAAAATGCATTGTCAATCTTATTCCAAGTGTATTTTATCGTATGATGGCTGAGTAGAATAAAATGTACGGTCTCAATGTTAATATATTCATGAATGAGGAATCGTGAGAATTCTTTATTGCTGAGTAGTATATCGCTATTGCCAACTAAAGTCAAGTTTTACAAAAAATTTAGCTGAAGGTCTAGCTTCATCGCTAGCTAGCTGAAGGTTAAAGCACGTCATGGGACAAATTTGTATAATCTCTTCATTGCTTTAAGAACAAACAGATATGAAACTTTGAACTCACTTCTGACCTAAGCAGAAGTTAACTATGTTAACCTCTCCTTCTAGGATGGTGATTAATGCAGTGTACGCATTATTCACTTGTAATTGTTTTAGTTGTATTGCTCGTGTATTAATCAAATACCTTGTCTTATTTATAAATAATTCTCCATTAAGTCAAGGAAAAACATGAATAGCAATTTACGGTTCTGGAATAATAATTTCTTAGTACCACTGTAAATGAAGTTCATTAATGCATAATTAGCTTGCAGATTGTTGATACCTTTAAGCATTGAATGAAAATGAATGAATGAAATGAAAAGAATCAGCCTTCTTAGGTATTTAATTTTTTTAATATAAGATAAGATTACTTTAGAAATTAACCGAAAAGTTTTTTCATTTTTCTTTCTCGTATTCTTATTCGTATGCAACGAATTGAGAATGTAAAACAGTAAGACACCATGTTTTGTGTAAAGCATTTAAGATACCTTCGAAACTAGTTGGATTACTGAGCATACAAAGTGACATTGAAATGTGAATCTTCTACATTTACAGGGAAGTTCATTTACAAGGTATTTGATGAGCCTAATTTCATCGCTACCACAGCTAAAGCAAAGTCATTGTGCAAGATATCAGAATTTGTAATTCGTTTTTGTGATACTTACTTTGATTTAATATTACTGCATAGTTACATGAAAATTTTTCATCGTTTTGTAACTACAGCTTTGGAAAAGAATTAGAAGAACAGCAAGAAGTATCCAATAAACCAATTCTTGACCTCATTTATGTATAGGGCATAATTACAAAATGCTGATAGTACGTAAACGTTAGCACTATAGACTATGGGAGTCGCAAATTAATTCTTGAATTAGGAAAAGGGGAAAATTGCCATGTTTTGCTTTTTGCCTTTCAATAATGGTTTTAAATGAATTTTAAGGCCCACATTTCAAAGAAGACCTAATCAACGATAGAATAGTGTTTACCATTCTGAAACACTCTTGTACAATAATGTTCAGACATTCAGACATGCAAAAATAAATAACTACTTAAAATCATAAAATCAAATGACCATTTCTATTGTTGGCGAGACTTTTAAAACCAAAAATTACTAACCAAAAATTATAAATAACTGTTTTGAAACAATGCAAGTTTTAATGATTGAGGAACACATATTGTGTAGAATCATTTTACTGCATTTATAAATAAATTCCGAAACCCGTAATATGTTTATATTACTAATAAATCGGTCTACATTTACTGATTATGACTATGACTTAGTAACGCGGTGGGAAACATAATTTTGGGAAAATCACAAATCATGCTAACTGCTATGTACACACTTTACTTAAAAACTAAATACCTAGGAAATACTAAGTCAAATTAAAGACTCAAAGTTACCTAATACCCTATTATTGCAGCTATAGGAGGCATTAGCACATACTCTCATGTATCTGTTTTTTATTTTTTACTAGACGATTAAAGTTATTTGTTACTTATGCTTAAATGCCCCAAACAATTTTAATTTCCGAAGATATTTTCTCCGCTATCATAAGGACCGCAGCTTGTGAATTGGCGTTAGTAACTTCAGGCATAATTGACGCATCCGCAACTCTTAATCCTGTCACTCCAAAAACTCTAAAAACGGTTTCACAATTTTTAATGTAGCAATAATTATTAATTCTATGTGGTACAGATAATTAAAACTGTCTTTACAGCATTAAATTAAAATGATTACCGTAATTTAGAATCCACAACTGCTTTTGCATCAGATTGATTTCGACCCATTGGACACGTTCCAGTAGGGTGAAGACCAGAAGAGACCTTGTTGCGAATGTAACATTCCCAATAAGGGTCCGACCTAAAAGGCAAATGCTTGCAAGCTGGGACTGGAATATTAGTATACTTCACTTTTTTCTTGTTGTAGACACTTGTCGTTTCGTATAAATCCAAACTCATCTTGATTGCTATCAGTCAAAAAGAAAACTTGTGTTTTGAAAATTTTAATGTACAAAAATCTTCAACACTACTAAAATACACTTTAGTAGTAGTTTCTGCTACATTTTAGAAGTTGTATTTGTATTTAGGCTATTGATGATATTTATTTAACAACTTGTATCATACCATCCATAAATATTTTTGTGTCCCTCTTGTCGTGCAAAAAATTAAAATCTATAATTGGCGGTCCTGTGATGTCTTTTGGGTTGATGGCGACATTTCCTTTACTTTTAGGTCGGGTTAAGAAAACCCCGTGATCCATGGGGTATCCAATGTCAGCAGTGTCTTTGGAGAGATTAAATGAACCGGTTGTCAACGTGAATTGGTAATCGGGCCAGTCATTTTGGTTTTCGGAGACAGCAACGGAGGAAACTAAAAAAGCTTGACCAGTCAAACCTCTAAAACCAGACGTTAGCGGACCTAAAAATAAGATAGTAAGTTGTAATTAAAAAATGTCCCATTTCAATTTACAGTGTTCATTAACGTAAGATAATAATGTCATATTTCACTTAACAGAGTGCATGTACCTATACTCTTAAATATAATTTAATTTTAATAATACGGATTTCTTTTTTAAACGTAACAGATCTGAATATCTGAACAAAATTTTTACCGGTTCCATTTGTTTCGAAATCATCTATGACTGTTTGATTATATTCCTCTTCTGGGTCCAGAATGATAAACTTATCTTGCGTGAAAAACTGTAATGATATCACAGGATGGTTTTTGTAGTTTTTCCCTACTGGGAGGTTGACCCGTGTTTGTATCTTTAATGTTGCGTCAAATAGTTTAGTAATTACATTTTTGAGTTTTAGTATTTTGTATACATTTTACGTACATTCGATATTTAGGTACTTGTAACGTTTACATTTGCTTTATCTAAAACTTCGACAGGTCCAATTCCTGATCGCATTAGTAAAAGGGGAGAGCCGTACGCTCCCGCTGATACAATAATTTCCTTATTTGCGAATGCAGCACCAAAAGTTCCATGTTTTTTGAACATCACACCATAAGATTTACCGTTGTTATCAATCAAAATCTACAGCAAAGTAAACTGGTAATTAAATTGATGATGGTTTAACTTTGGCATTTTATAAAATTACTATTGTTGTCTATTATTTAATGCAATTTGTATCACACAAATAACTCTGACGTGCAGTAATTATTAAACTTATTAGAATATTTCTGTGATCACTGATTAATTCTTGTGGAGCTATAAATATTAAATAATAAAACCTGTGAAGCTATCTGTGTTGTTTTTTGTTTTTTGTAAATATTACAGGCTACCTATATACATAGTTCAAGTTGCCAAATCTGATACAGATTAAGTTTCTCTAAAATATGATACGATGACTTCATAATTGGTACACATAGTTGCCCTGTATGGTTCGGTTTTCTGATGTATTTCTCCCAAATTTAATAAGTAACTTAATTCCAGTATATAAAATTTCCCTCTGAGAGTCATCCAGGAAAGCACGCAGAACATACATAGCAATAATTTTTGTTGACTTAACTTTAATATTTTAGCATCAGGTTTTCTGTTTTATCGTAATTCCAATTTAACGAATTTAATCGAGAAAAGTGAGAATAAATAATTCTTTGGATTGATTTACGTAAATCGTATATTTTAATACAGTTCTGTTAACCATTTATTGGTTTCTATTTTTAGACAATTATCCAGTTGCAAAAAGGTATTTTTGCTTTTGTTAAGCTACTGTGTTCTTCTATAGTGTATTTATAATTTGCTAGTAATAATACAGTTTATTCCGTGATAAAGTGTATTCCTTAATTAGTAGTATATGGGTTTTCAAATCTCATTTAGATTTTGACTACAAGACAGTCATAGATTAACGCGTATTTTGGCATTTCTTTGTCTACGCAAGATAGTTAAGACTTGTTCCATTGTAGCAGTATTCTTTTTAGTTGAATTAGTTTTAATTCTCCTACTAAATTAGTAAATTTACGATGCTAACCTCAGTAACTTCCGCATATCGCATAATTTTTAAATTCGGTCTTTCTGATTCAAACGTTTTTATATAAGCCAAGTACGAGCTATGACGTCTGCCATTCTTCTTATTGTATTCGAAAGGAGAAAAACCTATAAAATAAAAGAGGATATTAATATTCTTATTCTTCATTAAAATGTTGCAAAATTTTACTAGTAGTTAAGTAAATTAGTACAAGCAAGTAGTATTCACCTAAAATTGAAATAATATAATCTTACCTGGCATTTGGGGGCCGTTTGGATCCCTAGTTGGGTAACCTTTTTCTTTTCCTGCTGCTAACCATTCAGTTCGACCAGGAGCAAAATCTTGCTTAGAGACTGTCATCAGGCCTTCCGTTCCGTGCTCGGCTACAGAAATTAAAAAATGACTATTAGACTAAATATGCAACGTTTATTGATCTCACTTACTACATTTATACAGCGCTTTGTTATTTCGGTTCTAATAATCTGATAACGAAGGACAATAAGAAAGAGACTTTTACTCTTAGATACTTACAACCCAATGGAAACTCTCCATGGTAATTTTCAATGTCTTTGAAATATCTTAGTACATTTTTGTATCTCCAGGATGCATCTCCCGTTATTAGTGCCCAGTTGTCGAAATCCTTAGGATTTCCTCTGTTGAAGACCATTCCGTTAACAGTAGAGCCGCCACCCATTACTTTACCCTGTACAGCTCTCATTATCTGTCAAAATAAATGTCAAAACTTTTATATTTGGATTGAACATAATAAATTTTGAATAAAACCCGCTAAGTGGTATTACTTTTAATGGAATTACATGCAAAATTATGTGTCATGACCTGTTCGCAAGATTAGAGAGCAACTTAAATCTACTGCGGTGTTAGGGAAACTAATAAATATAGAAGTCAGCTTATGTATAGGTATTCCGACTTCTTTTGACATTGCTCATATAATTCAGTAGCATGACAAAAAGAGTAATTACAAATTCATAATGTTTAGTACTACTAAAATGCTGAAATACATAATTCTATCGCAAGTGAATTGATATTTGAAAATAAATGCTAAATTTACGAGTTGACTGTTTAATTTTCAAAAGACGTGAATTGTGTACTTTGTTTGAAGTTCATTTAGCTACTTGACCAATAGGGTTCCTGAAAGCGGACTAAAGAGTGACTTTAATTCTTTTTGTTTCAAATGAGGGTTATAAGGACACGGAGGCAAATAGGATTTCAGTCCATAAAGAAATTCAGGAATTGTATGATCTTGAGTGACACTGTAAAACTCTGTTTTATTTACCGAATTATTTGCATGTTTCTGGGGGACACTGAGGTAGTCATAAATGATGCTCGACGTGTTTGAATATTCACGTGAGAAAGCAGTATATGCTGGGATTTCAGTTTGGGGTGGTGGATTTCCTCCGAATTCTAGTAACAAAACCTTAATAGATGGATTTTCGGAAAGACGACTTGCTATAACACACCCCGCTGATCCTGCGCCAACTGTTGATTAAAGCGTAAAAATCTAAAAATTTAAATTATTTTATCATACAAATTCGAGTTATTTCTAATTGCTTAAAAATACGAAATCATATATTTCCAATTTCTATTGTTTATCCCCATTAAACACTTAAGTAATATAATTCTCCCTGCTGTTTAAGCGATTATTTACTATAATAATTCCGCTTGCATAAAAATTAATTCTTCTTACCGATAATGAAGTCAAATGACTCCACATGAGGTAAATAATAATTTGATGAATTGACAACAAAAGTTTCTACCAAGTCCTCTTTCCTATATTCTTCTGCGTAATATTCTACAAGTGCAGATATTGTGGCAAAAATCAATGTTTTCCACATTTTAGTTGCCAATTGTCCACAAAATCATGTCTTACAATTTTGAATCGTGTGTTTTGAGAATATTCCGCTTGTAGGATTTGTAATTATATATAGGTATTGGTTTCTCCTTTACGGGAATTGAAATGAACCAAATACCCTAAATATGTAATTACAGTTTAAATAACGTTGTAAAAGTTACTTGTCAAATGTTTATTTATTTAACTTTAATATTTAGTATTGTAAAGGACTTCTCTACTCTTTAGAGTACAATGAAAATGAAAAGCAAAAACAGAATGGAGAAAATCTGATGTAAATAAACAAGGACACTACCTTAGTTAACACTTGATTCTAGTGTTCAGAATAATAATCGTAATAACCTTTCAGTGCCTGTGCAGTGCATAATCAAAAAACTGAGACACGCCAGTGCAGAATAAAAACCTTGTTCTAAAATGAATTGTCAATCTTATTCCAAAAAGCGTTTTTATCGTTATGATGATTGAGCAGAATAAAGCATACGGCCTCAGTGTTATTATTCATGAAAGAAGAATCGTGAGAATTTTTTTGCTGAGTAGTATGTTGTTATTGCCAACTAAAGTCAAGTTTTGCAGAACTTTTACAGAAGGTCGTTACTCTGAAAATACCGAATCTTTAAGGCCGTCCTGGAACATGTTGTATAAATCCGTTTAAAAACAGATATGAAAAGAACCTAACTCTAACTTAGGCAGAAGTTGACTTTGTTTTACTTCTGCTTCAAGAAGAGTTGGTGATTGGTGCATACGCAATATTCACTTACCTACATTGTTTCAGTTATATTAACAAATAGATTGTTTGATTAATAAATAAATCTCTATTGAGTCACGGAAAAACAAGAAAGCAATTTCTGGATCTTCAATTATAATAATTTCTGATAAATATAGTGCCATTATACATTATACCTCATGTATATGAAGTGTATTAATCTATAGCTTAAAGATTGCTGATATATGCCCTTAAGCAGTTAAGCATTGATAAATGAAAAGAATCAGCTTTCCTAAGTACTTTTATTCTTTTAAATACAAGATAAGATGTTTTTAAAATCAGCCGATTTTTTCATTTTTCTTTCTGGTATTCTTTTGAGGATACTCGATGAGCAAAGATGAGCAATAATGTACTTAGTAGCTGTAGAGGGATTCTTTTCATTTAGCAAAAAGTTATTTTCTATAATATTTCTATAATAAGCACTATTTTGGCTTATAGATGATTTATCAATACATGGCACTGAGTAAATATAAGGAATCGGGTAATACATTTTTGTAGGAGTAGAGTTGCTCTATAATTTTAAGATTAGCGTGCCATGATAAGAATACCCAAATTATGATAAGTGCGATAGTGGGAGTTTTCAAGTCAATACCTTTCCGTTATTTAACGCCTTGCTAACGTAAAGCGGAACGATATTAATAATTAAGAATAAGCGATACTATTAATTTATACGTAATGTTTCAGCAAGCAAAGTTTTCAATTTTACATAATGAATTCACGCAAATTATTAATAAAGAGCAGACGGGTTGTTATTGACAATGGAAAAGTTTTGCCTTTTAAGTTGCTTATAAAATATAATTCAAATCTTTACACGGCAGAAAATTACTGTCTCCTCAAGATAAGTAGATAAATAAAGTTTTTTTATTTATTGTTGCAAATTGGGTAAGAAATCAAAATTTTACTACATTTATGTGAGAAAGTTTTTTACAAAATAAGTGATTTTGCGGTAAAAGCTCTGAATTTTGCAATCCAGTATGGGTGAACCTAACTTGACTTACTTCAAAATTGCCTTGATTAAAATGAAATCATTGGTTGGCAAAGTTTTGAAAATGGGAGCACATGCAGAGGCAGAGAAGTGTTATAAAGTCATCGGTTATTCTAACGGAGATTGTAATAGGAAAAATAACTAACACAGATTTGAAAATTCTAAATAATTGTGTCAATAATGCATCCTGCTTTAACTTCACAAGAAGTAATCGAAGTGATCACTAAAATTTATTCGAACTGTGCAGTTAATTTATTTTTCTTTGACTCTCCGCACTCAAAAGACGTCTTTTTAATTGGAATCGAAATTCCCATAGTAATATGGAATGGCGATATTAAAACGCTAAACCGGAGACCCAATTTAAAGCACGCCATGGGAAATGCGTATTCCACAGAAAGCATAAATTATGAATATTGGAGTCTCGACTACTATACCATACATCTCCAAAGTGGAGCACCATCGGTTCGACAAGAAATGCACTCTTGGAAGATGACAAAAGGTTTCGAACAATAAAACGCCATAAATACATTAATTGTATCTCGCATATTATGCTGTTTCCACATGACAACAAAAAAGAGTTCACCGATTTTCATTATTTCTACGCCTACTATACCCTATTTAAAGAATGGCAACTGCCTCCACAATTCAAGCAAACAAAATTTAATGCCACAAGTAATTTACTAATAAATATTCTGAAATCAATTGAATATGACGACGGAACAATAGTTAACAACAAATACCAGCCAAATACATACCTGACTATTGTGACAGAAAAACCATCTTCTGATCTGTCATTTTTATTAAAAGTCGTTGCCAGACTTGGTGAAAGCGCTTTGCCAGAGAAAACTTTTTTCTACTTTCTCAAGTCACAGGATATGTTGGGATTTTGTAGGTTTTGCAACGGTTTTGGTAAAGAAGAAAATGCCGTGGAGACTCAACTAGAATTCAAGAAAATAAGAGGAAAATACCAAAGTATCTTTTCGGAAAAGTGGGGAAAGCGGAAAATGCAGCCCTTGACACATATGTTTATACCAGTTAACTTAAACATAAAAAATATCAGCCTGAAATTACTAAACAAATGGAAAGCTGATTCTCTATTTAGTTTAAGATTTTGGTCTTATCCTTATTTCTCTCATTTCGCATTCAATGAACATTGTAAAGACATGTGCACACCATTAAATTTGAAAACGTTCCAGCCATCGAAAGCTTTCAACAACGATATGATGAAGCAACTGGTAGGAATATCTTTGATATTGGAAAATTTAAACAACGCCTCCTTAATTTTTGACAAAAAAGCTTTTGTTGGTTTCCACAGATTATCTCAGTGCATACCGAACGAGATAAAAGATTTAACCTTTTTGGATATGGGAACAAAAAGTGTATATTCTCAAGTAGCATTTTTTACCCAACGTAATGGTTTAACCTTTCTGTCATGCTTGACTACTGACAATGAATACAGTTTCCTTGTTTTCCTTAGCCCTTTCCATTCAGATTTATGGATTGGGCTTTTAGTATTCCTGCCCATTTATATTTTCACTCTTTACATCATTTCTCATTCACTTGTCGAATTTCCTCTATATCAAAACAAAGAAAATATTTGCAAATTTGCGACGTTTGCCTTTACTTTAATTAGTATGTGTGTAGAACAAGGAGCATCATTTCCTAAGAAAATTAAAACCCAGAATAAGTTTCGGTTGATGTTCACCAGTTATTTACTTGCACTTATTGTTATGATTAATGCATACAAAGGCATCGTCACGACAAACTTATTGGCACCAAAACATTTTACAAAATTTCAATCTTACAACGAACTGCTTCAAAATAAAGATATTCAGTTTCATATGCAGTCGACTAACTTTAATGGCCAAAAGAACTCTTCTAAACATTCACAAAAAAATATCATTGGAATACTTACGAATGACTTAGTAAAAGATGCCTTATCTCATCTTGTGTTTTATGTCGCTGACAAATGTCAAGATTTCTTGTCAAAGGTCACTCTTCCTTCAGGATATCCCGAGGAGACTCTCCAAATGAGTGTAGCTAAATGTCAGAACGCCGTCTTCGCCGATTTTCAAGTTGATGGATTTTTTGAAAAGAAAGCTTGGGATTTTCTATTTGATTCTCATAATCAATTGAGAAAACCCCTGTATGAAATAAAAAGTGATGTACTGTCCTCACATGTAATAACTTTGTTCCACCACTTTCACTTGCCGGAATATTTTGCCTTACGAATGCACAACTTGATTCATTCGGGAATTGCAAAGAGATGGGAGAATGTAATTTCTTACAGCGAACACTGTGAACTGTGTAAACGGAAATTGTTTGCCTATGATAGAATAGGCGAACCCAATGTGATCGACACAGGAGGAAATATCATTGTTGTATTCATTATTTTAGTTTTCACAATTTGCCTCTGCATAATTGGATTTCTGTTTGAGTGTGCTATTTATAAATGTATTTAATAGAAGTAAATGAGGACAAAAATAACTCGACCTGAATTGTAGTAATTAGTGTAGTAATTAGTGTTGCGCATAAATACATTTACATAGTACACTGCACATAGAAATGGAAACTATAATATGTGTATGAATATATGAAAACTACAGTATGACTTTGCATGACTCATTCATGACTAACAATAAGTTCTAATTGGCCTTCTTGAATTTGAAACTTGGAACTAGTTTTACAATTACTAAAAACTAGATAAAACGACAACGGTAATAGCTATGCAAATATTTAATGAGTTATTTCCAACTTGGACATTTAAAGCATTGCATTGGTGTTGGACAATAAATTGAATTCATTATTGATTTATTGGAACACTGAAACGGAATAAAAAAGCACCTTCTTCTGCTTTTTTGCTTTAATTAGATATCCAATTGCTTTTTTATACAGCTAAATAGCTCGTAAAAAAAGTACGAAAAAATATTTGCATTTTTTCCTGCAACTCTTTCATTTTTTAATTAAGCAAGTAAAAAAGCAATTTTTCTTTTTTTCTAATAAAGCATTGCTTTTTTGTTCCCTGCACTGAAATGATTTTCGGTTTTAGATTGAAAACTTAGTTTAATTTTTGCAAATAGATTAGGTATGCTAATACAGATAGAAGGAGAGAGATGACGACGACACATTCAGATGACGGGATAATACTCTGTAGTACAATATTGTCATTCTTTTCTTCATTAACTTACTTTTAGATAATATACAAATACTAGGGTGTACTTCATACATTAGGCAAAATGCTAATCAATACTATTAAACCACAGCAGTTGCTTTGACTTTGTACGATGTAAAGTTATCATATTTTTTCAATGTTCTTAAAAATCCCTGTTGCGTAAAGTAGATGTAGGTAATATGTAAAAGGCGCATGGTAAATGTTTTATGAGTTCTCAAGCAGAAAATTATCTAAAGTGCTGTTGGACACAACTATCGTGACTGTCGTGTGACTCACGCGAGAAACCTTTTACATTTCTCTCCTGTCCATACGGAGAAAATTCTTGCTCATTAATTCATTAATTGTCTTTGGTGACTTCGTATTTGTGTTACAGTATGCACATATTATAATTTATTCGTTGTGGTTTTAACAACTGATTTCAACATAAAGTTACATTCCAGACAGAAAATTTATTGCCTTCATAAGATAAACCCAGTAGAAAAGTTGATATGTAACCTACGACACATATACTAACAATGAGTATACCTATATAATAACGACAGTGTTTTTTTAGTAATTACCTTGTTTATTATTATTCCGTTATGTGTGGAGCGCTTGCACAGACAGACAGGGCTTTACTATAAAGACTCACTCAACTTTATATCAGTGTTTTAACTAAATAATTAGTTGTCATGCTGATCTGTAGACAGGTCGGCTGGTAGTGAAAGCAAAAAAATAAAATTTTCAATTTCCCCAAAAAAAAACAAAAAATAGCCAATTTTTTTCAATTTGGCTAGAACTCTGAGGATTGGGAGGCAAATCGTTGTACCCATAGCCTAAGCTAAAATAAAATCGCTAAGCAACTACTATTACTGTTCTGTTATAAGAGGCGAACAACTTTCTATAGAGAAGGTGTCCAGGGCTCAGGCCACATAATCGGGCTCATTGCCAACTCCTCTGAGACAGGCATTGTTGTTAGTTAATGCCGAGAGGTCAAAGGCTGTCATTAGATGGATTCATAGCCTCACTACACACACGAGGAGTGTCTGATGGGGTTCTGCCCTACTGTACCCGGAATCCCACTCGACTTGGGCCTCTCAGGTACTATAGTTCCATTACCCCATAGTTAGTTTATCTATCTTTCCATTCGTGCGTCGCAAAAACAACCTCTGGCCTTATACCCCAAGCGGGATTCGAACCCACTACCCGACAACAGACATAGAGATTGATTATTCACATAAGCCGCCTAGCCAGGTATGCTTGGGTAACTACTATTACTACAATAAGTTCAAGAATTAATGAAATAGAAACTGAAATATATGCAAAACCCACTAGTAAGACATTTCTTATCACTTGTACGCGTTAAAAAAGCTTTACCATGTTCTACAGAAATAAGACTAATACAGTATTTTTACAAAGCCAAACCATATTCAACGAAATGAAAAAATCATATATTCTATGTAAGCAGATTTTTTCTGAGCAAGTAATGAAACGGATTTGCTGATTTTTAATGTATGAATTCACACACCTGAGGTATTAGCTAAATATGAAGTTAATAAACCTTAAAAATGAAAGAATTACGACAATAAAATCCTTCTAATAGTGCCATTTAATAGTAATATAAAGATAACAAGTCTTATAATTAAGGACTCAAAGGAAATTTAAATATCAATTTGGATGTGAAACACTAATGTACCTATATAACCATGTCCAACCTGAGACACTAAATCAAACTGCACAGAAAACGGGGAATTATATATCATTAGCGGTAAATATATGACAACTTTCTTCGGTAGAAGTAGACAGAACAGCATTTATTGTGCTTTAGTCTTACTTCATTACACGTACAAATAATATAAGTACATTTAGGTACTTTATTTTGTGAAACATTTCATTTTTACTGTAACAGGCGTATTTCCAAAATATTTATATTTATATTTACTACGGTAAGTGTCGGGTTATTGGATACAATGAACTTTTCCAATTTTTCACTGTATCTAACTAATAACCTAATGATACTTGATTACTTGATACTGTTTATTGAATGTTATACATGAGGAAGACTAATTGTTTTTATTTATAGAGAATCACTAAGTAACGGAAAACGACTAGAATAAATATAAGTACCATATAATTAGAACTCAAAAGGTAAAACTCCAATGGCATTCGAAATAACTTTTAAATAAATAATTAGACTGTAAAAGTGTATGTTTACAATACATTATGACGTCATTGCTATCTGTTATACTATTTTTGTTGATACTGAAATAACTTTTGTGAAGTAAACATTCATTTGTTTTTTGTGTCTTCTAGGACTTGATAATAGAAACGGAACAGGTAGCCGTCCTACAATTATAATTACCGCAGCACTGCAGTGGATTCTTAGCCGGTTAATTAGTTTCATCTTCCTGAGTGTCATAATGCCAACCGAAAGAAATAATTTGCCAACCGAGAGAAATAATTTGCCAATCGAAAGAAATGCGCTACCAGCTGAGGTAATGGGCGGCAGAGGCCCACGAAGGTATATTTTAGGTGTAATATCCATATTCGTACTTTGTGGAGTGGGAGTGCTATTCGTTGTCAAAAAGTAACTGATTTAGGGGTACACCCAATCCCATGAATATTTCCAACATCTCTCAAATTGTATCTATCTATAACACTTTCTTTGATTTTCAATTTTCCAATTAAGTTATACAAAATATGTTTAATTACAATGTGTTCTAATCTAGTCTAATCCAATGGTATGATTCTGTTGATCTTTGTAAAATATAAAGTGTTCGTAAATAAAGAAACACAAGCTCTCTCTCCAATCAAAAAGATCAAATCAATATACCAGACTTCCAAAATCTAATTCATTTATTAAATATTATTTTTCGCATAAATAGTTACAATTGTATCAATATATTTATTACTAGTAATGCCTTTAGACAGTTCCATCTTAACAGTGTTGACAATTAAATCCCTGTAATCGTCTGTGGAGTTGTGGAAAGGCATTACAAAATAAATTTTTGCAAACATTTTTCTTCTGACTATATATTAAAGTATAATTAAGGGTAATTTAAAGTAAGGTTACCAATTGTTTAAAACATTGAAACAGTGTTTAAATACATTACAACATTCTTGAAAAGTACTGCTAAAAATATTGATAGCTGAAATAGCGAAACATTTACTGAAACGTAATTTGAATTTGAGATTGAGAAATAGATTGGATAAGTTTTAATGCAAACAATTGTTTAGCAGGCGTTTAAGAAACTCATCAGCACCGCTTTGAAATACAATAAAATTATCTAGTTCGTTTAATGAGTGATTAGTAGGTGAACGGATTAACGGGTCCACTAATGGGAATTTTAATCGGAGGTTAGTAAAACGCACAAATTTTTGATTAAACTGAGATTCTCACCAAACCCAAAATCACTGATATTAGTTACATGCACATACACGAAGGAGAAATTCCGCATCAATTCAGTTTTGAAGTTGTTTATTTTATAGGAGAGTATTACTAAGTACTGTAGCTAATTATACTTTAAAATACAACAGAACATACCCTATTATTACTCCACATTAAATTTACTTACAATTTCTCACTTAAATTTACCTTCACCTAGTGGTGCTATTCGACTTTATTACATCTTTTGAAAAGAGTTTGACTTAGATTAATTATACTTAAATTATCCTCATCATTAATAAGTTTTTGTATTTAAACTTTGTAACACTTTTTCATATGCACCCTAACATAACTTACGAGAACTACAATAACGGAAAAATGAACTATTGAGACGCGGGTCTCCTGACGGGATATACCTATTAGAGTTTCACTTAATAAAACAAGTTTGGAATGTAATAACTACGCGTATTTCAGCTTTCTAAACTGTTAAGTTTTCTTTGGAAAAATAGTAGTAGTTTGTAATAGTAATAGTAGTAAGTAATTTATAAAGCCTAGTATATGAATTTCATTTCGTTTTATTTTAAAAAAATAGGAATATTAATTAGTAGCTATATTTTCAAAATTCACAATTTGTTTTTCTTTTGTGAACAATATTTTCACACAGAATAATATAAATCTCCATAGACTTTAAGAGCAGTTTTGGTAATCATACATTGTGACTGTATTCTCAGGGGAAAATCCCAGAGATTTAATATGGTCTTGAGCAATTTTTTTCTCATCTTCAATAAATTTTTGATGCACCGAATAGCCTATCCATCCAACTTGTCCGTTGGGATAACACTGAATGCCAATTACAATATTATCACTGTTAGTATAAGTTGTGAGTAATTGAAGCTTTCGTCTGAAATCAAAAAAGTTGTTAATTATTGTTTAATACACAATAGTCGTGCACAGTAGTTGTAGAATGTTGAAGAAATACTTACGATATTTTGTAGCACCGGGGTTCAGAAATTCGCAAAGTAACACTCCAGGAAAATCGGTCGAGTTTTCATTTGCAGTCTGCATTCATTTTTCCGTATCCACTAAATCCAGCACCTCATAAATCAGTGGTTTTATTATGAAAAACTTTGACTCTAATACAGGAATTTTCAAAATTGTCTTTGAAGGCGAGCAGATCTCCACGTATTCCGAAATGTGTAATCTTCCAGCGTCATTTCCTAATTCGGCAAACCATCCATCGGCTGGCTGAGTGTATACAGACTTATAAAGAAATTAATTATTTTAAATAGAAATAGTTAATTAACTAATTGATTTAGATTTTAAATAATTTGCATAATAGTATGAATAAATTGATTTTTTGTTTTCTTGTTAACAGACTTTTTTACATAAACGCATGGAAATGAAAAACATACCGAGTTATTAATTCAATTAAATGGGTTCGGAGTAAAACACAGATTAGCAAAGTGTTTTTGGGAATCTTCACATGTTGTATCCGTGGCTATCGAAAACCCAAACAAGACTAAAAATTGCAAGAAAATTAGGAAATACATGGCTTTTACACTTTATTATTTAATTAATAACGTTTTGACAAATAGTTTATTTCTCTCTATAACACAACCCCAAGTGGAATTTCTATACTGTTTGCATAATACAGTGATAATTTAGTCTTATATACTAATGATTGAACATATAATATTACATACTAGTGATGCTTCTCCACATCTCAAATGTTTATGGGTTGCAAAGTTTTTTAGATTTCCGTAAACACTTGATTGCTACGCTTGGCTAGCTGAACGTCTGCACGGAATTTTATAGTCTTATCTTTTGATGACGGCAGCAAAGGAATTTTTGGTGCAGAATATACTTGTGAATGAAGATGAACACATTGTTATAGACAGTAATTACGACCAAATATTTTGTCTAGCTTAGATGTAACACCAAGATCCAAGCCGATGAAATGTTTTAATGTTTATGAAATGTAAATTATAATAGAAAAGGACTTATTAAGCAAGCCGTAAGAATTTATTCAAATGTAAGTTCCACAAAAATGTTCAGTGTTTTAACGTGTACTTTAAGATAAAAATTGCATCTCAGGCAATAAGCTTGTATAAAACCTTGAGGTTTACATCGCTGGAATATGTCAAAAAATGAGCGACCTAACGATGTTACATGTTGTAGGTTGTAGGTAATAAAAGGTTAATACTAATATCTATATTACACAGTGTATTAGTGTATATTAGTTGAGCAAAGTAAGCAATGTATTAATATTAAGTACTGATAACAAAACTGTAATGAGCGGAAATGTTGCATGTTATTTTATCACCTACTTTTAATTTTAGCAATTCTCTCAAGAATGGGATAATAATTTGCGTATTTCAGTATTAGTTAAAAGTTGCATCTTTTATCAACTGTAAACATAGAAAGGCGCTATCACGGATCATTAATGCTTGTAAATGTTTTACTACTTCAACTTATATACCAAGTAGTCTACCGTCTACCACACAACTACTATAAAATAATACAACAAGAAAGAAGTTCAAGTAGTCTTGGCAAACTACTCCTTTAAAATACAGTCATTGCATTTTTACAAATTCCAGGTTATGTATAAGTATAGTTAAATATCAAATGATGGCCAATGAGGCAATGTATACAAAGTCTCACAGACTGAATTTGATTACAGTATTACAGTATTTTACAGGTAAGAAAGAAATATATGACGAAGTTATTACACTGTAATACTAAGAAACTACTTGTTCGTATCTGTAACATAATTTTAACATCGTCCATTCTTTTGTTGGAATTTCCACCTTTTATGGCTTCCTTGATCACTACGCATCATTTAAAGTATTTTAAAAAGGTTTATTAAACGAGAAGATCTACGAAAAGAATTACTGAAAAATCCCATTAGATGCACATTGATAAGAAGCCAACTGAAAGTAATACCCAAGAAAAATGACAGCAATTTAGTAGTGCCTTAGCCATAACAATTTCAAGGTGTTATGTATTCTGATTCTGGAGACACCGTTAATAAAAAGTAACTTCATCTTTATGTTACACGGTTAGTAAAGTGCATAAAGCAAACAATGCATTCATTTTGTTGTAAACTATAATAAAGAAAACTGCAACGAGTGGCAATGGTTATATTGTACTAATTGTACCTTTCCTAATTGCAACTGCTGCTGGAAGTCGAAAGGTGTGAATTGACATAGTTATATCACAAAAACATATTTGGATTAAAATCAAAGTAATTTTTTAAAGGTTCAAGAAAACGGAACAAAATTTTTAAGAAATCAAAAGAAACCAGGATCTAGATTTCCTCGATTTAAAAAGATAAAATGCTGATACGTGTAAGAAGACGTTGCTTGGCAGAAAAAAATTTTTTCTAAAAAACTCTGATCACCAACTGTAATTGGGGCCAGTATCCATTACACAAAATATTACTTAGATCTTATGGATTAATGTAAATAAAAAGGGTGGAATTCTCAAAAGATCGTAAAATTACGACCGCTGATTTCTGAAAATCATTGGTTAGTTTTTCCGTTACTATATAAGTTACTATAAAAATTAGCCAATGATTTTGCAGAAATCAACGATCGTAATTTTACGATCTTTTGAGAATTCCAGGTCTGTCCTCAATTAGTCAGTGAAAACCTAGATTTACCTTCGTTTTACAACCTTTCGAAAGTTGTTCCATTGTAATATTCCGAAAAGTTTTACCAAGAAGGAAAGTTTCGTAACTCACTGTGACCCAAGTCTGTAAATAACTCAACTATACACAATCGGTAGGACTGTGTATAACAACACATAAGGAGAGTAGGCTTCACTCGTATATAATATACTAAATTGAAAACCATATACAAAACACATTAAAATACCAAACACAATTTCTATGAGTATTTTCAAACTGAATTCATTTTGAAAGTCTTCCACTAGATTTTCCAAAATATTGAAACTGTTGATGCAGTTTCTTATGGTAGTCTCTGAATGTTCAGGTGAAATACATTGTAAATTCTTATCGGGTATTGCTATGATAAAATCTAATCTAATAAAAATATGATAAATAATAGCAAGACTTGATTTTTGATTTTCAAAAGTTCTATGGTTAACTTGAAAATCTTTAACTTATATGTCAACCTGGTAGAATTAATACTAATTGTAATGGTAAAAGGAAATTACGTAATCAGAAATTGCCTCCTAATTGCTTCTGAGTAATTCGCATTATTATTTGGGCGTACCACACCCAATAAGCTTTCAAAAATGTGTTCTTAATAATCCATTTAATGCAATGCTTTTAGAAGATGCATTATATTTGTACTTTATTACTTATCCGATTACTATTTATACTTCATGCATTTTTTGAAACTAATGAGCTTCTCTTTATGTCATGTAAGAGCCAATTTAGTGAGAGTGAAAGCGATTAAAATAAAACAAATTAGGCCCAAGGTTTCATAGTTTTGTGATTATTATCATATCAAAAAATAAGCAGTGAAAGAGTTCCTGTATTTGGATATTAAAATTGCACTAAAAATACTTTGCCTGTTTAGATTACGTAAACTAATATTGCTTTTTAGATTTCCATGAAAACTTGATTATAGTACTAGACTTCATTGCTGAACGCAATAAATAAGCTATATACTGCATAAGTAACAAGAGAATATGTATGTAATCGCTTTGAAAAGTGTAGTAGAGCATACAACACATTTTTGATGATAACATAAGACGCAAAACAGTAATTTTCCCCTTATCTTACGACCTACTTCTTATAGCATGCTATCAACTCCACTCAGAGATTAAAACAACACGATTGAAGTTTATCACCTAATCCTTTAAGTGCATGGAACGATAGCAATGAAAATGTACTGCCATTCTATTAGATAGTGTCCAAAACATTTTACTTGGTTTTTGATGCACAGTAATATTGCTTACTGTTTCTTCTAGTAGCATTTGTCAATTGCCATGCCATGTGCTATACACATTAGATAGTAAATTAAGATTCATTATGTAATGTATTTAAAACTGAAAAAAATTGTTTAATTAACATTCCTACTTCAAAAGAATTCCACAGTGTGATTTAATGCTTCCAACGAATTGGTGCTCTTAAGTCCTTTACGTTTTACTTAATAACTCCTTTCAGATTTAATATTATTAGTTTTTGGTTTATTATATGTCCTTCAACCGAAGGTGGCGCATATTTCAAACATCAAGTGGTAAAAGCAGAAATAAAACCTACTAACAATAGGCCTATCCTTGAAAAACCGCAAACCTGGTGCAGTTCTACGGAGACGGCTAATTTTAGTATAATAGAACATCACAGATGTCGTAGGTGGTGTAAGTTGCAATATCATAACCAACACAACAAAAATCAACCCACATCGTTGTGTTAGAATACTGTTGGGTACCAACGGTATGCATTCTAATGACTATACTGTATATTATTTTGTTTTGCAAATGTTGCAAAAAGAATGAGTTCTTATAAAGTCAAAAAGTAGTTTGTATATCTGTGCTAGCATGCAGTTATAACATTTAGCATTTTTATGACATACCATATTTGAGAATACCGTTAGTACCCAACAGTATTCTAACACAACGATGTGGGTTGATTTTTGTTGTGTTGGTTATGATATTGCAACTTACACCACATACGACATCTGTGATGTTCTATTCTACTAAAATTAGCCGTCTCCGTAGAACTGCACCAGGTTTGCGGTTTTTCAAGGATAGGCCTATTGTTGGTAAAATTAACCATTTGTCATATAATTGGAACTCTGAATTTCTAAGTTAAAGTTACGGTAATTAATTGTTTAGCTGCAAATTAAATTGATACTTCGCCTGCGAGATTAGGTGGTCAACTCTGTATTATCAAAATTTGTCTAACTTCTTCATAATTATTACGTTACATACAAATACAAAATCTAAAGTGTTATTATTATTTTTCATTCTGGAGATCTTATTTGCCAGGAGAAACTTGCACAGATCAAAATGGCAACCGTTGTGGGACAATCAAAAGTAATTTATAAAAACGTACTCTATTGGCCTACTGTACTGTACTACTGTCATGCTTTCGGTTAACTAATCCTGAACGTTGAAATGTTTCAATTTTTTTCTTTTTAGTTCAATTTTGAAAAGTCAACATTGAAAGTTTCATTTCTCTGGAAATTTGATGGCCACACATTTCCTGAATATATGGAATTTAACAAGCGCTGCAAAACTGCAATCTCCTCTACTGAAGAAATTCAATTTCAAACTGGATTTTTGGCTCTGACCAAACATTACATGTAAAGAAAAATTTAAGTTCTACTTTATTATCGTATTCCGTTTAATATTTTGTTTCGGAATATTTATGACCTAGTATTTTTATTTTAAAACACAGGCAATGCTTTATAACTGAAAAGGATTATAACATGTACATAAAACTATATATGG
>CM036940.2:74408062-74521062 GCA_020352615.2 Yoshiicerus persimilis
CATTTTTCATACCAAGAGGAACTTCCATTGAACCGAGCAGAACATAAAAGACGGCGAATTTTCAACATATCCTTACCGTCGTTAACACTTTTTGAGAAGTCATGCTGACTGAAATAATCTATATTCAAAAAGTTAAAAGGGAATATAAAGTACTAATTGTCAAATATATGTCACCTTATTCATTAAAATATTAGTATTAAATAGTCATTAAAATTGCCTTGAATAAATAATATTGAACTTACAGACCTCATGGCCTCACCTATAGCGTTGACAGTCCATGTATACAAAGTACAAACTTGCAAAACTGCAGCCTGGTAATAACAAATCCAATATAAATCTATCGCTGCTCCAAAATTGCAAATTTTGTTTGTAATTTCATTTGTAAATTTGTATTCCAACACTACCAAGATCATCTTCTCTTCTTTTCTCGCGCCCGAAAATATTGGAAGTTTCGCCTGTTATATCATAAGGGAATATTTTTTGCGCTGAAGAAATTGTGATTCAACTATGCAACCCTCCTCCGGTTTAGGTTCGGTTGGGTTCCCAACAGATTGACGGACTTTCCCCGTGTTTTGAAAAGTTTTGATTTCCGATGTTTGTATTTTGGTATAATCATTAAAATGAGAAGATTGCTTGCAATTTTGAAACCAAAGAATAAATTTCTTTCATTTTTAGTTTATAATTTTTCAAATTGCCAGCTTTAATTTTTATTCACGGTCGGTCTACTGTCTACTGAATAATTTCTCTCAAAACTCCAACTAAAAGCAAAATCAGCAATCCAGAATGGAAGTGGAAAATGAGGGCGAGGAGACGAATGAAGAGCGGATGGAAGAAGACGATAACAATGTTTTTTCAAGGGCTCTGGTTGTGGACACAGCTGATTTGAAAACTTTAAATATCCAGATAAGCGATGACGAAAGAGAGAGTGAGCCTGAAGACCCCGTTGTGTTAGAAGAATTACAAAGAGTCGATTTTAATGCCGCTAATCAATTTCAGACGGTTGCAGATGCAGAAAATGAATTCCTCGAAGAATTTGATGATGGGGACAAGGCAATTGGGGAGCTTAAAAGAAAAACGAATGCTTTCCTTCAAGGTAAATAAGTTTCAACGGTGGTATTAAACAGATCGCCGCAAAATAAAAGTTCTTGCTAACACATTTGTAATTTTTGTAAAATTAGGGAAAGTATCTTTTCCGGAATTGGCTGCTGTAATAGAAGAATATCGGTGTCCGGGTTACAGGGCTCAAACATTAGCCGAAAACACTGGAAGACCTCCAAGGGGAAGACCACCTGTGAAGAAAGTTAGAAAAGAAACGGAAACGGAAGAGATGCCTTCCACGTCTGCAGGAACTATTAAAGACGAATTTTTCAGAACAGGGACTGAGACAAAATCCTTTAGTATTCGTCGTCGTAAAAAAATGTCACCAACTTTGCAAGGATTGATTGGAGAAGCACATTTACGTTTTGCGCGAGGGGAATACGACAGTACCATTGAAATTTGCATGGAAATCATCAAAGAACGTAATTCCATTGTCATTAATTCTATTGTATAGTTAACTTTTTAGTATCCACCTTTTAAATGCATAAAAATGGTTTAACAGAGCCAACTCTTGTTGAGCCTTTCAGTACAATTGCCATGGTCTACGATACACTGGGACGGACAGACAAATGCCTTCAATTTTCTTTGATTGCTGCTTATTTAAATCCTAAAAACTGTACTGAATGGCACCATCTGGCAGAAATGTCCATGGAGGAAGGTTCCGTCACGCAAGCTATTTTGTGTTTCAATAAAGGTATGGAAATATTAATTAATTATTTTAACCTTGCCTTCATATTTCAATTCTTGCTTATTACTTCATACTTCAAATCAATTTTAATATTTCCAGCTGTAATGTTTGATCCTCAAAACGTCGAGCTGCATTTCCAGAGAGCGGATGTCATACAAAGATCAGGAGATATTAAAGGCGCTTTGAAGGGATACCAAAAAATATTGACATGTGAGAAATAGCTATTTAGTGCTTATCATTAAATTTTCGTAATTTCGTGTCAATTTCCTTACAATTGAAGATAATTGCGTTAACAAATTATAAAGATTCAAATTGTGATCGGTTAGTATTAGAAATGTTTCTTTATTTTAAGTGGACAGTAGAACTCCTGCGGTATGCGTGGAAGTATTGAAGCGAATGTCAATGATATACCATCAAGCAGAAGACGTCGAAAAAGCATTTGATTCCTTAAAAACTGCTTTTCGGGACTATCCAAGTTTTGTCAGTTCTATAGGTAAGCCTTTTGTAGCTTTAGATTATATAATATGATAAAGAACAAACTGAATAATTGTTAATCAATTTTCAGAGTCGAATTTAATATTGGAGTTGTGCATTTCAATGGAAAAGTTTGTGGAGGCGATAGAAATTCTGGGTACGTATGTTGGAGTAAAATTTGAACCACCTTTGGAAGTAACTGACCTCAGCTCAAGAGAAAGATTGCAAGTAGCTCTGTCTTATAGGAAATTTAGTAAAACGGGATACAACATTCACAAGGACATTAAACAGAAATTGATTATCGTCCTTATTCATTTGGAAGCCTATTCCATGTGCAATGTAATAGTTTAATTCAACAATACATTACCAACATCATCATTTAAAATAAAAAGGAAATATTTGAACACCACTTCGTTTCCTATTTCAGCTTCTAATAGCAAATTTACGGTCAACGGAAACAGTAGACGATTTTGGGGAATCTTATTTCGAAATCGGAGAGGCATACATGGCTAAAAAGAAGTATCAAGCCGCGTTGAGCATTTTTGAGCCCTTAGCCACCTCACAAAAATTCAGTCAGGTTAAATCACACTACACAAGTATAAATAATTGAAATAAAAATGTAATGGGTCATTAACATAATTCAATTAATTATAGGCTGCTATTTGGTTGCGTTATGCTGAATGTTTACTAAGTTTGGAAAAATTAGAAGAGGCCGAATTTGCTTACCAAAGAGTTCTCTGTCTAGCCCCTGACCACAAAGTAGCTAAATTGAACTTATCTGCGATTCTTCAAAAACTGGGAAGAGTTGAAGAGTCGCTCCTCATTCTAAACCAAAGTGAGTGTGAACTTATTTGCATAATTTATGTACTAATTTAGTGCAGATTGCGATATTAAAATTTAATTTTATGGAATTTTCTAAGATGACATGGAAGAAGCTATTGACGTGGAATTGCTAATGGAACGGTGCCACTTGCTAATAGAAAAAGATATGATTAAAGAATTCTACGAGGCAATGCTTGTGTTACTAAGCAGACATTGCTTAGTCGTCAGAAGTCTTCACGAAAGTCAAGGTTCAATAATATTCCAATTCAAGGCTGGTGTACCTCCTATAAGGTTATCTCAAGCAAAAAGTGTTTAACCCAAGATTTAGTTCTCCAAAATCTTTATTATAGATATATATGGCTATATTGATTCCATAATTTGTGGTGATAAATTCTCCAAATTTAGCTTCACAACGAAAACACTGAAATTTAAGATTTAAGATTTTTGCCTGAGACAACCTTATAGGCGAATTACTTTGATTACACCAGCCTTGATTCCAATTGCTACTCCAATATTATGAGCATTAATTTTGAATTCAGTGGTTAATGTTGCGAATTGATTTATATGACTTACAGTAATAGTAAATTCATTGGGCGCAACAAATATGCACGAAATCGTCACCTCCCACCGTAGGAACAACAACCAAACGGTGATGGACCGAATTCCAAACTTCGTTGACAAACCAGATGACATAATGTCAGAATGGGCTTTGTACCTGAAACTTTGTAGAATGCTAATTGAAAAACAGAGATATGACCTATTGTCCCGAATAACCTACACAGCCGCATCTTCCAAACTATTTTATTTGAATAACTACATGTTGGAGGATTTAGAATTGCATTGTTTCTTCGCCTCAGTCATGAACAAGGATATGGAGAACATGAATATGATCTTTAAGAAGAAAGTAAATCAGTGTGAAAGCGCCGGCAACAATCTAAATACCATGTTGATTAATTTATTTGCATTGGGAATGAGCAGATGCGATCCGAAAAAGCTCACCAAGCAGCTGACACGTATGAGGAATTTATTTCCGCTGGATACAAAAGTTTTACTTCTCGTCCAGAATTTGTACTTTGTCCAGGGAGACTACAGAATTGCTCTACAGCATTGCAACTTGCTTAGCACGCTTGATCCTGAAAATCCACTGATTCCTCTCATGTCTGCTGTTAATTTATTGCATCTAATCGCCCAGAAGACAGCCAAAGGGAAGAAACACATGATCGTTTATCTATTGGCCTTCCTAGGCAAATATGCTCAACTCAGGGGACATTGTCAAGAAGTCTTCTATAATTTGGCCAGGTTTTTCCAGTTTTTTGCAATGAATCATTACGCAATTATTAATTATGAACGTGTCTTAAAGTGTCCACCCCTTAAGCGACTGACGGAAGAAGACACACAAACTATCGGTACGCAAGTTATAATCGATTTGCACTACAGAAATGACTTTTATGATCTCAGTAGAGAAACCGCTTACAATTTAGCTGCTTTATACTTGAAAAATGGTGACTATGACCAGGCGAGATATTACTTACATAATTATAATGTTTATTAGATTAAAATATTTTTAACTGTTTTTATGAAGTAATTAGTTAATAAACTCTATGTTCATTATTGATACTAAACATTGCAATATTTTAATTTTTACAAAAACTAATAAATACTGTGAAATGTAAATATTAATCTTTAGTATATCTCAAGGGATTTGTGAGTATTCACAATAGGTGAACGTACGTTTTACTTAGGGATATTTCTGAGCTATTTTTGTTTGTTTTTTTCAATTAAATATCATCTTTCGAAATGCTGCACCAAAATTGAACCAATGAAAATTCTATTTTCATTGGTTTAAAAATCAAATTCACAGATGTGTTCCATTAATGTAATAGCTGGATTATAGATAAAGCGATATAATTAGCAAACGTTTTCATGAATATCATCTTTGCTGCTGCACTCCATATGTTTATATTTTTATAAATTAAAACTTTAAAAAGTTATCTTTATTAGCAAACGTTCACATTCTTACAACGTGATGCAATAACGTAAATGAAGTAGAGATCATTAAATATTAAATTAAGTCGAGAACAGGTTATGTTTTGCAAACCCCGCAGAATTATGCGTAAACTGCATTCACACTGCTTGTCATTGCCTAGTGCATTAAACACATACCAATTATTAGATGTACATATTATTAAATTAACGACAAGTCACATTAATGGCGGCGTAACTGATAAAACTTCAGAATTTTCTTGAATCTATGAAGACTCTTAAGTTTTCAGTGGTCATTATTTCCAATTACGATGTGGAACTTCACTATCAAGGACTTTACTTCAGCTGTATTGTAAACTCGGGTAAACCTTCAGAAATACAAGAAATTTATAATTTATGCAAATAAAAAGGAATAATAAATAAAGGGGAAAATTCATACGCATCTCAAAATAATCGGGTTACCTCTGGAAAAATAATCGGGTTACCTCTGGAAAAATAATCGCTTTACGTAATACTAATACGTTTAGCTAATAAATATTTATCCAGCCTTAAGTATCCATACTCCGAACTAATAATGTACCTTTACCTCAAGTTTTAGTGCAATTTGGTAATGGTTTACTACATTTACCTTAAGTATGTAGTGAGGATTTTGTACTCTACTTAACATAAATGTACTAAAACGTTAGCAAATTGTTTTTAAACTTGATGCGAAGGTACATTATCGGTTCGAAGTAATAATACTAAAGACTGGATAAATATTTATTAGCTAAATGTATGTACGATTATTCAGTAGTGCAACTACTGTATGCGATTGGGCTGTCTGTCTGTGAGTTAGTTAGTTAGTCAGTTAGTTAGTTAGTTAGTTAGTGAGATAGCGCTGTAACTCAAGAACGGTTAAACTTTTTTACAATCTGTTTCCACATTATGAAAATATAGGTTCTCCTTATGAACAAGTTCGTAAATGAGCAAAATTGGGTAACGCCTTCCCCTTAAAGGGGGAGGTTAAACTGTTCGTACTATACGTGTGTTGTGTGTAGGTATTGGATGTGGTGTGTATGTTGTGGTATGCGTCGTAGTCTGTACTGGCGACCACTACATGTCGTAGTCTGGGTTAATGACCCGTACAGGCCGTCGTTTGAATAAATTCAAACAAATTCAAACATTTTTGAATAAATTGAAACTTTTAAAAATAATTTGAAATAAATTGAAACATTTTTGAATAATTTGAAATAAATGGAAACTTTTTTGAATAATTTGAAATAAATTGAAACTTTTTTGCATAATTTAAAATAAATTGAAACTTTTTTGAATAATTTAAAATAAATTGAAACTTTTTTGAATGATTTGAAAAAAATTCAAACTTTTTTGAATAATTTGAAATAAATTGAGACTTTATGCAAGATATTACAGTTGCACTACTGTGATATATCCGTTTTGTAATGGTTTATTTTTCTTGAGGTAAACCGATTATTTTTGAGGTACACTTAAATACAAGCCATAAATATTTGTAAATCAGTTACCTTTTGTTGAATGTACATATTTAAATCGGGTACGATGTGTCGAGTGCAAACTTTTTGAATATAACCGTAAACTCGGTCTAAATATGGTATTAAAACAAGGCATATTTAAAATATTTTGGGACAATGCTCCAAGTTAACCATTTACATAATCTAAAGAGAAATCTACAATTACTCCATGGTCTAAATTGTTAATTGTTTTAGGACGCAATTTAAAGTCGGGACACAAATGAGTGAAACCAGAAACAGGAAACTTTTCTGTGGACTGGATGAAAAGCGAACTGTTTTCCGGCTACAGAGAAGTTAGTAAATGAAATTGGGTACTACTACATTAATGCGAGTTAATACGGGTACGGATTTTCTATGGCACATGGAAAGACTGTTGTATGCTTGTAACTAGAATGTATGAGGGTGTTAGGTGCATATGATAAGGCAGGTGTTCAAACTCAGAATAGCAATGGAAAATATCTTTTTAATGAGTCCATTGTTAAGGTTAATACGTTTAGGAATACAAATTATATTACAAAGAATTTCTCTGTAAATGTCAAGTAGTGTAGTAATAGGTATAAAGGTATAATTATCTTTATAATTTGCATGATATGGATAAGAAATACAAAGAATTAGTCAGAATGAATTAGTCGAAAGTAGTGTAAGGAAAGAATTTAATATACGGTGGACGTATCAGGGCATCATATCTTCTTCGCCAAAACTGTTCAACCTCACTTTCAAGTACAGTGATTTCCTTCCAATCGTATTTTATAGCAACCGTAATTTTCTTTCTTTTTGAAATTTCATTTTCCTTATTGCTGTCATCACTATTATCACCGTCACTGTCTTAAGTTAACACAGAAAATTTGCTGGCCATTCTTGTCGCTTTACAGACACCAACTAAATAACAACCTTCAAAGACAGCTCGGTAAAAAGGTTACTTGCCTTATCCATATCATGCAAATCATGAAGATAATTAGACCTTAATACCTACTACTACCACTACTGCAGTCAATTTGTATTCCTTAGGGCAACAACCTAACACTAGACCATTTAAAACATTTTCTGTTACTATTCCGAGCTTGACCACAGCTACAGATATATATAATGTGTTCCAAAATTTCCCTATTTCAATAGAGGAAAAGGGGACGTCCCGTGCATATGCAATAGAAAATCCGTACCCGTATTAATTCATTCTTAATATAGTAGTCCCCCATTTCATTTAGCAACTTCTCTGTCGCCAGAGAACCGTACCTAATTTCATTTGGTACGGTTCATTCAGTCCGCTTTTCATCCAGTCCACAGAAAAGTTTCCTGTTTCTGGTTTCACTCATTTGTGTCCCGACTTTAAATTTAATCCATTGTTTTAACCTGGAAACGCCATAGCAGCTAAATTTTGCGTAGTGCTCAGATTTGCTGCAACTTGGCCTCTCCAATTTAATGACTGGTCATCCATCACAGTGTACACCAACTCATTGTGCTCTGTAGACTCCACTTGCTGAACATCATATTGTGGTTGAACTTGAACAATATCAGAACTTGACCATTGTGCATAACCAAACATTGCAAATAACGGTCGACTTAGAGCTGTTTTAATTTTAGTTTGCATCACTTCGCTACTTATCCACGATGGAAAATATGGAAAATTTTCTCTGAAAATACAATGTTATAAAATAAAAATATGATAGTTATTACTTTAAATAGCTACATATAGACTATTCATTTACATTGGTAACCAATGTCAGCTTTAATGACAAATAAGACTATATTGTTATTCTCAAACAATGAAAATGAACTGCAAAATATAAAATATTGAAATAACTTACGTAATGAAATTATAAATGTCGGACTCCGATATCAGCAAACTATCTGCATTCATTATAGCCACTACAGACATATCTTCAAAAGTAAGTTTAGGTTTCGGGTAGTTTCCTGGATTTGTTTGTGGTCGGCCGAACATAATTTCAGAAACAGAATTATACACAGGTGCAACCAAACCACTATTGGGGTAATTATTGCTACACGATGACACGTTTGCTTGATTAGTGTTCAATATCAAATTGTTTGGCAAACTATTATTGAAAGTCGGTTCTGTGTGCTGGTTAGAAGAGATTTCTGTCGACCATGACGACGGAGACTGACTGGTAGACACTTCCCCGGATTGTTGCTCCATTCCTTCTGTTCTCGTTTGAAGTTGTCTGTTATTATTGGGAACGCTGGTATGAGCCTGCCTACTTGCAACAGTAGGTAATACTTTAGCCGTAATTTTATTTTTCAGTGCTTTTTTCGTACTTTCATTAGGTTTGAAATTTTCCGTTTTTATTTCCAAGGCTTTTTTAAAATCAGACAGTCGTTCTAGCATAGTGAAAGAAACCAGGTCATATTATTCTATTCAGCTAACGATTTTTAAAAGTATAGTGATAACTTTTTGCGGATTATAAAGAAATAATGAAATACCTGGGTAAGCCATGGATTCCAGAACGTCTTCGGTTTCTAAATATTTAGCTGTAGCTTTTAAAGTATCTACGATTTCACTTTCAACTATAGAGAAGATCTCTGAGTCATCTTCAAGGTCGTGCAACTTCGTGAAATGACGCTTTTTTAAGGTGAAATGCTTTACTTGATTTTTCCAAAATGCACTCTTCATTTCCTTAAAAAATGGAAAGTTTTCACTGCAAAATAGAAATAATTAAATATAAAACCGTTATTATTTCAAAAAGTTTAAATATTCAATTTTGAATTACTACTGAAGTACCTAAAAAAGGTCAGAATATCTTCGTAAGATAGACAATTTGACGGCTGACATTTTATAGCAATTATACATAATTGCTCATATGTTAGTAAAGGTTTAGGCCAATTTTTATTATTGTTATTTGAATTCTGAGTACGTGCATTACTAGCACTACTAAATACGTCGATATAATCCTTAGTGTTCCTTGAAATCGAGTTCAGAGTAGGTCCTGGCCTGGTAAGTGGAACGTATTCTGGAGCTGCTTCTTCCCACGGTTCAAATTCTACGATAGTTTCTTCCTTAAATGACATTAAGTCCTGAGCATTTATTTCAATAAACTCAGAACGTATAGGGTCATCACTATTACTTTCTTGACTTTTAGTGCTTTCTTTTGAGCTTGAAATTTGAAAAGAGGGTTTAACAAATTCTTTATTTGTATTCTGCGAGTTCCTAAGATTATTTTCTGTAGATACTGCTTGCTGCATACGTTTTACCACGTCTGGAATTAGAATACTTGGAGGATCATCTCTAGTTTTGCTTTGTGTGTCACTGCGGTTCCTTCAAAGTTAATAAAATTTTAAAAAATTATAAAAAAACGCCATTATGTGTTAATGTGATAGAAATTGAAGGTACATTATGATACAATACAAGTCAACGATGTAAAAATACCGTGTTCTAGAATCAGTAGAATCTTGGACTTTAGATTGGAGGCTCTGGCTAGAGACTACTTTAATTTGTGGTTCATGGCCCTCAGATTTTAATTTGACGTCTGAATTTTTTACATGCCCACCTGTACCTGTTGACACGACCGAAATGTCTTTTACTTTCGGATAATCTTCATTATGTTTTCTTTTCAATGACGGTTTTCCCAAAGTGCCTGAATTGCCTCCGATTGTCATTAGCTTGTTATTCTTGCACATTTGTATTTTGGGACAGAGATCTAAAGTAAATAGAATATATAAAATAACAGTTAAAACAATATTACACAGAGATGTAAAAAACTAATTTTGTTCATTGATATTCTTATATAAATATATAATGGCAAACCTCTTGTAGCTACGGCACGAAAATATTTTATATGACATTCGTCATTCTCTTTTTTGTTCTGGATAAGTTTGCACTTTATTTCTGTTTCTCTTTTGCTGATGTCTTGTAAAATATTCTGTAAGTTGTCTTTAAGTTTGTCTAATACTTCCAATGCAACAACGCAAGCAAAGCATAAATCTATTGTTGGCGAATCCAAAAATTTTTGCTTTTCTTCAGCAGGAATCAATTGATTGATCGCAAGAGCTGTAAATTTTTCCTCGTCTTCAGCAAAAGGATTGGAAACTCGGCCGCAAATTACGCAGTTTCCGAGTTTTATTTTTTTAGGTCGACTCTGTTCCATTCTACAAATATTAGATTCTTAACTTAACCATATCAGATGGAATTGCCAATTAGAGAACATCCAAATCAACGGTTTGTCTTAACCATCAATTTAATATTGAAAATAATTAATGCTGCTTTATTGCCTTACATTTTCCTATTCTGAACCTCTAGTTCGCTAGTAATAAAGTTTAACCACCAAACAAAACTTCAATTCCCTCAACAACGAAGCAAAACTTATTATTATTACTACACGAATCACTTCCCAGTAAATGAATTCAAATGTACCGGGTATTTCGTCAATATTTGGATAATCCTCATTGGATTACGTTGTGCCCTAGTGCCCCAATTATTCTCTTAAAGTATTTTATAGTGTTCACAATGAAACCATAAAAATGTGAATGAATCAATAAAAGCGAAACAACTACATTTATTTAATAATCTATTTTAGTAGCAAATTACGGACGAGTTATTTTTAAAATTATAAATACTAATTATTTACTTTTTGAATGTATTATGTTTTAAAATATTTTTATTTGGTAAGTTATATTTAAAATTACTAATAGTAAGTAGTACTAATAGTTCATACTGTCATTATCAGTTTAAGTAAAAATGCTGAAGAAATTACATACAAGTGAAGCGACACCGTATATACATTTCCAAATATTTTACCATTTATTGAGACGTCTACTCTACACAGAAAAGTACACATATTTTTATTTTTATTTTCATGTAATATATTTGTGCCACAAGTTTAATTCTGATTTTGAGTATTACATATAACCTAATTTATACTTTAAATTCCCAAGGAGAGTTTCATTTAATAAATTAAAATGTAGAAGAGTTAAGCTTCAATTGAGTATTACAGTTCACAGTTACATATTGAGTCCACATATTGATTATAATACATATATTATATGTACACAAATGGTAAGTGGTTACCAAATTCCAAGGACATTGTGAAGTCAAAACAGAATTCCTGGTTTTGTTTTATTCATATTACACGTGCACAATATTTCTGTGCTTTTACTTCACTGTCAAGCGTATTAGTTTTATTTTTTCATGTTTCGTTGCATCTAAAAATAATTTGAAATAAAAGCCAGGGCAATTTCATTCATTTTTTTCTTTTGTTTGATAGTAATAATGCAGAATTTTTGTAATATTCAAATTCATAACATGACAGTGGCTTAAGAAATGTTAATATAATGAAATAAATGAAAATAAAGTAGGGCTTACCCTGTATTTAAGGTATAGAACCATGTTTGGAACTATGCATCTTAACGTCACTTTTTTGATAAAATCGTGCACTCTTTCTAAATGAATAAAAATAGAATAATATTGAGGTATATCTATTTAATTTTCCGTTTAAGTGCAAATATAGCAATTTTATTAAGTCATAAGTAGTTAAAGAAGGTACCTGGATGTGGCATCGCAATCATCGAATCTACCAAATTTGAAGCAACCTGTTTTCTCCAAGCTAATGAAGGATTGTCCTGTATAGTGTAGACCAACTCAACGCAATAACTCGAATTTCGTGCATCAGCAAACCAATCTCTTGGAGATTTAGAGCATCCAAAGACTTTGAAGAATCCTGTATTAAGTGTCGTCTTAATGTCCATAATAGTTGATGGACCAGCGTCGGTATAGTAAGGAAAATGCGCCCTGAAATGAAATTTTTGTGTAAGAATAGTACAAATGATAAATTTTCGGTTTAAAAATCATAATGTATGCAATTTAAATATAAAATGAGTTACTTCATGAATTCAAGGACGTCAGATTCAGATGCAAGCATACTGTCTGCATCCATAATGGCCACAAAGCACATTTCTTTAAATGAGAGTTCTGGTTTGCAATAAATAGTAATTGTTGCTCCGCCAGTTGGAATAGTAATGCATCGAGGCATCGGATACTCTTTGGCACGTAGTCTCGTCAGAGAGCTCCATTTAAACCGGCAAACATCCTGCTTTGCTTGAGCAAAGACAGTTCCTCTTGGTCTTGAGCGGCTTGAAGATTGCTCGTGTTGCGAACTATTCCTTGGTCCACTTAAAACTGTATTTTGCACACTTGCTTGATATTTTGCTATGGCTTTAGCTTGAGTTTTCTTCGTTACCATTGTGGTAGCATCCATACATGTAGTTCTTTTCTTAATTTTTGTTACCAATGCAAGTCTAATATCGAAAACTCGTTCTGAAATAATTGGAAATTATATTCAATTTTTCAGTCAGAAATACAATTTAGGTCAATATTTACGGTTGAATTTTGTAGAACTAAAATTTAAAAGTCCTAGAGGTGTTATGTATACTTTATTTAAAAAGTTTGTTTATGGAAACATTAAAGTTTAGATTTTATTTTAAGTGAAATAATAACAGAAATTGTATGTATTTACCTGGAAAAGCCATGGAGCAGTGAACGCTTTTAGAATTCAGATGCTTCAAAGTAATCCTCACCAAATCAACAATTTCATCTTCCACGACAGAGAAAACCTCTGTATTATGTTCCGAACTGCGCCACTGGATAAAATATCGTTGCGTTAAAATCCGCAACCTTATTTGCCTTTTCCAATAATCGCTTCTCTGCTGAAAATACGGAAAGTTTTCCCTGAAAATTAATTCACAAAGAGATTAGAGAGAAGCCATATTCTTTTCTTGAGTAACGTCAACAATTACACGTAAATTTATAAAACATTTATTGTTTACATAAAGAATTTGTAGATTTCATCGAATGAAATGACTTGAGTTGCTGCACATTTGATAGCCATAATGCACATTTGCGAAAAAGTGAGTGGAGGTCTGGGCCAAGTTTTCTGAGTTGATTCCTCCTCATCCAGAAATATTTCTTCCACTTCGTCATCGCTTCCAGAGCTGATATAGGTATTGCCTTGCAATTCAGAAGAACTGCTTTGAGCAACCACCATGGCATTCTTCTCAACATTTTCTTCTTGGTTATTATCCGGGGGATCTTCAGCGACTTCTTCTTCTTCATCATTGGTCAAATCCATTATTGGTCCATCAGGTTCAAGGAGCCCTTGAGGAACTCTGTAGTTCCTAAATACTTTTGGGTATGGTGCATTCCTTGACAATTTCAAAGCACACAGATACACTTGACCATTGTCTTCTGCTGGCGTTTTAGTCGGCTTGCTGTTGTTTCCAAGAGAAATTGGAGATCGGCTTACAATCTGTGTTGCACTTTTTATTGTTTCATTCGAACCCACCTGGGGATTCTGTGATCTAGACAATAATTACCAAAATTGCTGGATAATTACAGTACAAAACTTATATAGTAAGTTTTTGTTGGGCAGGCGAGAAGGAAATTCTGTTTTCTATACCTTATTTCGGAGTTTGTCTGTGTTGGTAGACTGTTCCATGGAATTTCATGTTGAGTTAGCATTAAAGTAGATTCTTGTGGAGTTTCTGAGCCTGAGCCTCCAGAAGCTTTATCCTTTAATGACAAAATCGCTTCAGGGTACTTCCATGCTTTTGCCTTTGTTATCCGTGAGTTATCCATGGACATTTCAATTTCCGGAGGAAAATCTAAATATGCAAGCAAAATAATTTTCATATTATTGCTATCAAGATGTACAATGATATTAGTGTTATTTTAACAGCTATATTACATGCAACCTATGGAAATATAATGCAGTAGTAGTAATAAATTACAGTTCATATAATAATTAGTGAATGCCCACACACCTTTGGTAGCTAACTCTCTGAAAACTCTGAAATGCACAGGTTCATCTACCTGTCTAGGTTGACTCAGTTTATATTTTAAAGCAGCCTCTGCCTTCTTAATATATCTTGAAATTTCCTCAAGGTCAGATTTCCGGTTTTCTATATACTCTAGGATTAGCACGCAGTTGACACAAAACTGTAATTTAGGAGTATCTAAAAATCTGTGTTTTTTGGAAAGAGGAATAAGCAAACGAATGCACAAACTTGTGTATCTATCGATTTGTTGACTATGAATAAACTGAACTGTGCCCTTTTCCTGTCCACATATCACACAATATCGACATTTCATCTTCTTTTAAGTTTAGGAGCAAAGTATAGCAAATTGGAAGTAATGAAACTGCAAAGGAAAATAAGCGGATCTAAAGTTAATTCAATTATCTGGAGGTTCAACTGTGAACTGTTGCTATCTACGCGGAGAGTGCTGTTCTTCGCACAAGTGTAAGCCAGGCTATTTACATCAGCACAGCACTTACATAAAACAATATCGATCTGTTTTCTGTCTGGCTGTCAGTTGGCAACAAGTTGGAGACGAACAACGGAAGTAAGTGCCTCTCTTTCACTCGCAGATGAACATAAAATTATATTAGTCGTAGCATATACGGTAGTGATGAATTGGAAAACACGGAGAAAGCAACAACCAGCCTCGCTCTAGTAAATCTGCTCCAAACTGAATCAAACCACCTTATCTTTCCACCCTGTTACCTGAGCAACGAGGGATCTCTGTATCATAACATAATAAGTGTCTGTCAAATGAACAGCGATTGATTTCCCCAGCATCTCATGGGTGAATCACCTGTGAAATGAATAGATCACTCCTAAGCCATGTAAGACGCCAACGCAAATCAAATGTGTCTCACTCTGGACTCATGGTTCAGATGGAAGACCAGTGGGTGAAAGTGGGTGGAATAGAACCTAGGTAAAAGCAACTGGAATAAAGTGGGTAAAAGAGATTTGTATTAATTCGGAGAAATTGACTGAAATGTATTAAGTGAAAGTAGCAAAATAAACTAAATGGAAGTAGTTGGAATAAATCGGGTAAAAGTAGTGGGAATAAATTTGGTAAAAGTATAGGGAATAAATTGGGTGAAAGTAGTTGGAATAAATTGGGTGAAAATAGGTGGAATGAATTGGGTGAAAATAGGTGGAATGAATTGGGTGAAAGTAGTTGGAATAAATTGGGTGAAAGTAGTTGGAATAAATAGGGTGAAAATGATGGAAATAATTTTGGAAAAAGTAGGAGTAAAATAAAAAAGGTGGAATGATTTGAGTGAAAGCTGTTGAGAAAAATCGTATGAAAGAGGATGAATACTTATAGATTGAGATGAATGGAATTCGAATAAATTTGAGGAAAGCAAAGCGATAAATTGAATGAAATTGGTTACAATAAGTTAATAGGACGCTAAGATTTTTTCATAAGTTTATACAGATTTTGATATTTAGGCAAAACCTTAAATATTGTTTACTAAAATGTTGTAATTTTATTTTGGTTTTCGAGATGGCTATTTTCAATAATCAAATGGCATATAACATTGTACACTCCTTGGTCGTTTATATTTTTCACAATATCTTTAGTCCTTCTCAATTCCTGCAATGGTAATATTTTTTGTTTTTCCTATTTTGTCCATACGGTAAGAAGTGTTGCAGAGAAAGTTTATAACTATTAAAATCCCAACCCTGGACCTAGAGACGTTCACCTTGGCTGACTGTTTTTTATTGCAGGATGTTTACAATGCTCCGTCTTGGAATGGAAGCGAGTTGCATGGAATATTCTTCACTTCATGCAAACAAAATATTAAAGATGTATGCCTATTCGGTTGTAATGAATGAAATTGCATAACAATTAACAAGGAACACTATTTCTAACCTTCAACCATTTTAATGAGTAATTCTTGTAAAACCTCATTTCACTTCACCTATACATCAAATTATAATTGTCTATTTAGAATGACGCTATGAAAAAGTAATAAAATATGAACGTCATTATTTCGCTTTTCGTCTTGCCTTTGGATTTCCTTTTAATGAATGAATTAAGAATTGCAATACAATACAGCTATCTCCTTTCAATTTTTAAATACTTGATTGTAACCAAAACAGTAACGAACTGTTTCATGCTTAGAAACCAATGTTTAATCTTTCTTATATCAAAGCAGTATAGATTATTTTCAAGTGTTTATGGCTTATTAATTTGCAAACAGGGCAATGTATATTTATTTTTAACCCTTGACAACCTTCTCTCACCAAATGCATAGCTTGCAAGCTGTAAACTAGAGGACTATGACCATCACTGATTTCAATTCTTGTAATTGGATGGACTAATTTTGTCACTTGAATAAAGCCGAACTTGAAGCATATTGGAATAACAACAAAATTACCATAGAGGTATGAAGCGTATTGACCTTGAACTTATTAAAGTAATTTTATCTTTTATAAACAATTGAAATATCTACTTGAAACTTGATATTCAATCAATGATTTTAATACTGATTAGTTAATTCATTAATGAATACTAATAAATTGTTGAAATCACAGGAATTTCGTAGTTGTACAAACTTATTAACCTGATTACCTACAGGTTAATACTTATCTGTGCTGATAAATATTGTGATAAGTGTTACACCTTGTATTTTCCAATGTATAAATAACTAATTTAAAGTCTCAATCTCAGTCCACTCTTTAAGTTTTATCTCAAAGTTTGATGGAAACAAGTTGAGCAATTTTTTAACCTGGGCTATTTAATAAATAATTATTTCACTTCAAACAAATAAAATACTGACGCAAATAATATACTAGAATAAATATTTTGAACGACATACAGATATTCTACTTTGTGAAACAAACGATTGGTGGACGAAAGACCAATAATGCATTTTAAGCTATTTGTTGTCTTTGTTTTAAATGGTTCGTGTTTTTCCTTTTATTTAAAAAAAAATATTTTTTTGACTAAATGCAAAACTTATTCTTTTCGGTTTATTTCTAACAGTCGGAGTTCTTCAGGCCCATTCAGTACTTAGAAAACCGATGTCCATAAAAAATAATACTGACTTAGAATTAGTCGGTACCGTTGGTGGAAAATCCTTTTGGACTGATATTGACAGAGGAGTAATAAAACAATAAAATAAAAAGTTTATTAACAGTAAGTACTTATTTTTTTAATTTGTTAATTAAAAGGCAATGAGTTGGGCATCTTCGCTTGACCTTTGTCAAGCATATGGAATGTCAATGGCCACAATTGAATCAGCAGAAGAAGACCAAGTTGTCATTCGCTACCTATCTGGAATTCGTTAGTTTAACCTAAGCTAAAAATACATTAAACATTTGCCCTTTTTAATTAATATGAACCCGAGGTGTCTATTTATGTATTAGACCAACAATATTTTTGGTTGGGTGGAACCGATTTGAATACCGAAGGAGATTATCGTTGGATGAAAAATGGACAACGATTTAACTACACAAACTGGAAGTGGTCTGACGGATCCTACAGTGGACCTGAATTAAATTGCTTACATGTGAATGGAGTTCCAATGGGAACCTTGGAGGGATGGGTAGCTGTTTCTTGTAGCTTGGAAAGCGGAACAAGGCCTTTATGTGAAAAATTGAATTAAATTCCAGAAATCTTGTTTTAAATATTCATGAATAACATTTTATTCTCTTTAAAATTCCTCTCGTCATTTCCATTTAATTATTTCAGTATACTATACTAGAATTTGTTGCCAAAAATGGGATTTGTAAGCTCTTTTCTTTATTCTTTCTGTCAATAAATGAGCCTAGAAAGTATATATATGATACACAGCATAAAGCATGACGATTACAGTTTTTAACCAAGGAATAGTTGCAGCAAAACTGCAGGAATATACCTACCAGTCCTTGCACCGACTGCTGTGAACTTTTACAGGGTTGGGCACAAGCCGCACATCATAGAGAAATAACATTGGGTTTGGGGCACTAGTCGCGCATCATAGGAAAATGCCTCTAAAACTGTTTGAGAGGCATTTCATATTTTCTATCATGCGTAATTTACGCGCAACACTGTATATTGCTTTTAATTTTTGAGGAAGGCGACCTTTGCATGAAACCTGAATGACACTAACATTTGGAAAAGTAAAGAAATGATATGATTACTGGTATTAATTGCAAGCTAATGATAGTGGGTGTAGTAATATGAACAATTGGGGGTGTGGTTAGGTAACCCTCCAGGGCAACTATAGTTGCCGCAAGATGTACACCTGAGCATAATAACAGAGGGTCTGTTTAGTGGACCATACGGACAAACATACGATACGTGTCCTAACTGGTGGCAAACAAAACAAAATTGGTTTCCGTTTTGTGTTCGAAACATTTGAGCCCACGGCAATATTGGAGGCTGCGTTTGAAATCCAGGAAACCATGGTGAAGAACCGACATTAGGATCAATATTAATGGAAATCATAGGTGGGTTGTGAGCTTGATTTTCCGAAAACCGGGGGATTTGGTAAGGAATAGTGTTTGATCCTTGGAAATTGAAAGAATGATTTGATGGATTGCATGAGGGGAGAGTATTAGTCGAATAAGAGTAAGTGGAATTGGGGCAAGGTATGGGGAGGGGTCTAGAACTGGGACCTGGCTGATAGGGATCCGGTTCCTGCTGGGTATCTGCTGGGTACCTATTGTAAGGAAAGATTTCATCAATTGTCCTTTGCCGGAAATCCGTTTCAAGTTTATCTAGGATATCTGCTAAATACCGTCTTTCCTCAATTCTAGAATCTTTTTCTAAATCCTTTCTATACTTTTTAAATTTGGACCACTCATAAAGTATGTCCGCTTGAATACTAGGAGTAAAGTGTCTAATTGACGGTCTAGGTATGCGACGTCTGGAAAATGAATTGGAGGGGAAAAAGTTCAATTCGTTTTCCTGGTTGGTGGGTATGTATGTAGTAGGTCTGAATCCCGGATTTGGGAAGACCGTTCTGGGTATCGGAAATTTAAAGGGTGATCGTCTCCAGGGATTTGGTGCACAAAGTATAGAATTTAAATATGGCCTTTTGAGGAACGCATTTCTTTCAACGACTCTTGGTGGTGGTGGACTGGACTCTATAAATCTTCCTTCTCTGCACGCTTTGAGGAATTTCTCGGTTACTCCCAATTGCTGTTCCCAAGTGGGCGAACTCATAGCCTTTAATGGGTCAACAGGTCCTTGTTCCATTTCAAATTCCTGATTGGAATTAGAAGCGGCTGAAGTTGGAGTTACATTATCAGGCGCCTCAATGTCTCCATCAAACACAACACTCTCAGTTGGGGAAACAACTATAATCTCTTCGTCCTCATCATCCGTAGTTTGTATTTCATTTTCTGCATTTATGTCTACCACACCCTGTTGCTCTTGAGTGGGTCTATGCTGTCCAGCCATGTTCCTATAAATCATCGAATGTAGTGAATATCTTCATATAATTCCACTACAAATAGATAGTGACTGAATATTTGTTCAATCGACTATGACACATACTATACTGTATGATCTAGTCTAGTCAAACCCTGAACAACTGTTGAGAATTCGAAATATTAAGGTTATGTCGCTTAAGGGTAACCATTTGTATTCTGGATAACTTTATATCTAAAGGGCTTGTTCCGAGAGACAGGAGTTTGCATCACGTTTTAATTCCTGATGTTCTATTACAGTTAAATGGTTCATATTTTGGAATTGTGCATTGACATAAAATTATAATACAATTACATCGAACGTTAACTTTAGGAAAAATTTATTTTGACTGCTACCGTATCGTAGTATTCTGTTCACTTACTCCATAAATTTGTTGCGCGATTTTTTAAAGAATACAATTTTATTGATATTCCATGGTAATGTCTTATTTTTATTGACTTTAAGTTTCAGTTGAACCAACTTCGAATGAAAGTTTACTATAGTCTAACCAAATGCCAATTTTTTCTTCCCATCCAAGTTTGGAAAATAGGCAGGTAAAGTAAAATTGTAAAACTCATATTTTCATTTATCTATTATCATATTTCCTTTATCTTCTGCTAACCTTTTGGGATCACCACTTTACATTGGTTCAAACAATACACAAAGTGCTTTTTTTTTTACTAATTTGCTATTATGTTTCGGCGGTTTCGGCATAGCAATATTCAACGAAATCCTTATTACCAGGTAAATGATTTAAATGATCGAAACTCTGACATTTTTTTCCTAGTTTTACATTTTCTACTCATTATTTTGATGAAAACAAAATTCGTTTGGTAATGAAATACCAGCTACTGCGACTCAGAGATTTGCAAGCCTTAATTAAGCTATACTTTAATAGGAAAGTGAAGTATTGAAAAGATAAAGAAAAATGCGAACAATTTTCAAATCAAGAGTGCTATTTGTAGGTGACTGGTCGCCGCCTAATACAATATCCAACAATATATACAGGCTTTATAGGTATTATTACAAGAACGCCGATGCTTTTATCCAATACCAAAAAGCAACAATTTTTTAGTCCTCTCTTGTAAATTGTAAAGGTCAAATATAACTTAACTTCCGGAAAAGCATTGTACGGATGCGGTAGCCACATATAAATAATAATTACTCAAAAAACCGACCAAAAATCTAAATTTTGATGAAATACTAATGTACAAGTATAAATGTATTAGTTTGTGTACGGAAGTCGACTGAGCTGACACTGGAAAATTGTCAGATAATGGAATCTGCACACCGTAACATCGTCTTTCTCAATGTGCATCATTTAAATAGCATAATATTTTGATCTATTTCTGTTTCATTGATGTTTTATTTTAAGACATTTCCAAACACACATAAAAAGCATCCGCATTATATTTACCTGATATAATAAATTTTAATTCATGTGCGTATTTATGATCTCAGCCCTTTTAAATTATAAGCACTCACCCAGTTAATCATGTAAACCTATTTCATGAAAGGCAGTGAACTGAGTGATCTTGTAAAGGAACGATAGAAATCCATTATTCATCAAAGAAACATGGACCTCCTTCACTTAGTGGAATATACCTTTAATTATGTAACCTACGCTTGCAAAACTGCTACGCTGCATAAACTACTTATTTACCTTTATTTGTATGAAACTGATTTTCACCCAACGTAAAGCAACAATTATTTCTTCAAGCATCTAAAACCGTGAATGCTTACTGTCGTGACAGTTAAATACGAAGAATTTAATTGGTAAGGATTGAAAAATGGAATGCAATATATCATTTAAAATGCAATACTTTCTTTCGGGGGCCGTTTCGTGCAACTACAGTATGGTACTGTTTTCCGTAGCCCATAATTTAGGTTTAAAGTAATATAGTAGATTTTTATAGTTACGTATTCTTAAATCCTATCCTTTCAAGGTAATAATTATATTTCAAAACTTACTGTTATTTGCGAATAAAATCTTGTAAGCAACGCTGTTTAGACTGGTGAAAGTTTTGCGAGGAGGTGAAAGCTTGGTGAAAGTCTTCGTGTATCCGCACCTGAAATAAAATAAGAGAAACTAATCGTAAACTCACTGTGTTGCAATGTATACTTTCATGTCAATATAATTATGCGTATTTATCTGACTGTAAGTCTACCATGCTATGAATAGATTTACTTACGGTATAAAATGTTATTCGGTTAAATTGTACTGGTTGAGGTTGCAATTATTCTTCTGTATCAATAACAAATGTATTCGTAAAATCCGTATGAACTAAATATCAACTTATTATTGCTTCTGTTGAATTCTTGTGAACTGGTGAACTGTCTTACAAGTTGTGCTAATTGATTTTCAGTGAGACAACTTTGTTTCTCAGTCTAAAATGAGTTACTGATGGAAGAAAAGACGCATCCGTTTAACAGGAAGAATTGAGAGACAAGCGTCACCTGCGTAGTAGATTTCTATTTGAAGTCTTGTGATTCTATTGAAACCGAAGCTTGTATACATGTTTTGCTAATAAGTACAAAGCGGGCGGGAGTCAAGGTACCGTCCGTGGAGACGCACGATCTCTTCTAGCCTAAATATTTGCAATAACAAAATAACAATTTACAATGGCTCTTCTCCGTATTTGTAAACAGTAATCAAATATCATTCCTGGAAGTATTGGTCGCTACAAGGTATTTTAAAGTCCTTTGTATTACGTCTTCTGCGAAGTATGAACTATTCAATAAAAACTGTAATGATGTATTTCTTATTTCAATAACGAGATTTTTTATTTGCTGCATGTACTTTGTACTTTCCATTACATGGTTCATAGAAAAACACCAATAACATGTCAAAGCAACTCAATAACAAAACCCTTTCTATCTCCATGGATTCTTATCAATGGAAGGATTACTCTCTCATACATCAAATGTATATACAAAGAAATATTCTTTTCGCCTCATTTTAAACTCTATGATTAGTTGTGGAATCACGTTCTGACGAGGGTCTCAACTTATTTTCTGTGTTTTGCAACTCAATAATACATATACATTGTAAATCATTTGAAGAAACATCAAAACACAATTCTTGTACGGAACTTCCAAGTACAAGCACAAGGAAAATTCACCTTTGCTGCAAAGACTCGCTCAATTCAATTATAAATATCCGGTTTACAATCATATCCTGTTGACGTGAGAATTTCTCTATTTGTCAGAATTTCATCAATCGATTATTCTCAGTATTGTTTGTCCCTTTGGTTGCTTGATGTATTTACTAACCTCTTGTACATCTCTTCTTCCTCTTAAACACGTAATAATATTATACTTTTCCGTTCTCCTTCTAGGTCTTGAGTGCTACTAAAATAGCGTCTTCCCAGTCCAGTCCAGTATGTGGAGTATCTGTCTAATTCCAAATGAACTTTGCTGTTATAGAAACTCTGTAGTAACCGGGTATTTGCATGCTTATGTGAAGGAGACCACCGCTTCAGAGTTGTCTCATGTAGAAATGTAAGTGGGGAAAGTTGCATAAATACTAATGTCGACCAAGATTCTACATGAGTCTCTCTGCCATAACATCTTCACTGTATTTCGCTCCTATCCCTTTATTTGCTGTTTGAAGTTGTGCTTTGCAGAAAAAGTAATAGATAGGAAGATGAAATCTACTCCAGGTAAATTTTCATACCTCCGATTTCACCCAACGATTAGTATAGCAAAGTATTTGTGGTTTTGTAAATGGTGCAAATAATACAGTGTTACAGATATTCATCCATTTGAATACAGTATTAACTTGCGCATAATTGCAGCGGCTGAATGCCAATGAGTGATCAGATTCTGACGACCGTTCCTTTGTGCATTCTACAACAGGTATTGACAAAAAGTAATGTATTTACATCAATTTTAATCCCTTCTGCATTGTATTATAATTTAAAAGTCTCAAAGTCAGATTGTTAAAGGTTCTGACTGCAAATATGTTTCCTACTTTCATATTTCTTTAAAGCGCTTTTTATTCAGGCAACATATAAAGTCCAACGTGGACAAACTTTGTTGAATTGTTTTTGTCAAATCAGACATTAACTCTTATTGCTTAGCTTGCTTGGAAATGGAGCATTTAGTTTGGTATTTTGCATGGAATTTCACTAGCACATAGCAATCGGAAAAGTAAAATAGGTATTTCTATTTGCTATAGTAAAATACAAATGTATTACAACTGAAAGCTTATTGGCAAAGGAGCATGAGACACATATCTGGGACTTTTATATTTCAGTTTTACTTCAAAGAGAATTTGTTATTCCTTGTTACTTGCTTGTAATGCATTTTTATTGCTCCCTTCCTTACACAATAAATGAATCACCTCATATTTTATATTATGTTTACAAAGTCAGTAAAATGTATTTGTACACAAAAAATCCCTGTCAAATATTACAATTTTTATACTTAGCATTTTTTTAAATGTGTAACAGACAGCCCACCAAGAATATCCTGACTAGACTTGAAGGAAGCAAAGAAACGGAAAAGATATACCTGATCGAGGGTTTATACTAAAAGGCGTCATGAGAAAGAGACTGCTTGACAGGAATTCTACTGCAGATTGTATATGGCTACACTTTCATCATCCTGCAGTTAAGGTTAGATTTGATTAGATGATTTATTCAGTGACCAATTATTAACTGTTACAATAACGTATACTATAGTCTGCACTATTCTGCTATAAGAGATGAACAATCTTCTATAGAGAAGGTATCCAGAGCCCATGCTACATAAATGGGATCATTGCCAACTACTCTGAGACAGACATTGCTGTTAGTTAATGCGGAGATGTCAAAGTCTGTCACTAAATGGATCATAGCTTCACTACGAATACGAGGTTTCTGATCTACCGTTTCATAGATCACAGATAAGCTCAATCATCCAAGTTAATGGTAAATCTTTCAGTCCTTTATACATTTTAGCAATTTCCATCGTTTTAGCCGGCCAATTACCTAAAATGTGAAAAGAAATCGCACAATATGGAAAAGCAGATTAATTTTTGTCTAGGTAAAATATCAAAATCTAAATTCACTTATATTTGCATTTATTCATTTGATATTTTTGTAGATACTATATTTACCAAATAAAAAAAGTAGAAAAGTGATATTATAGTGTAGTCAAATTTATGGAATCAAAAACCCTTTCATAAACTTTCGGACTTTAAATCACTTAAGCCATGTTCATTTATTCTCCTAGTGGTAGTAATTAAAAGAATTCAATCGTGTATATGTGGATGGGGAAGTACAAAATTTATAATTACCGTTAATTCATTACTTAAATGTGCTACAGAATACTGCTTTTTCTCGCTGTGCTGACAATAGTACTCATTTTCCAATCACCTGCTTACGTACAATAATCACTTTGCTCATCATGTGCTCGCAATAATCATCACCATCATTACTTCTATGATCACATTGCTTACGGATAATTTATTTTGAAGTGCGTTTTTCAAACAATCATCATCCCCCATTATTTAATTCACTTTTCGCAAACATTCTCGTTTTTCCAAATAAGGTTTTTATTAATTAACTGAATGAACTTTTTAAACTGCGTTTCAACTACTCATTGTGGAAAATTTCAGTTCCCCAATTTCTCATTTAATTCACTGAGCCAAAATCATCATTTCTCCATTTATCCATATATCAAGCTTCTTTCAGCCAATTGACAATCAATTTCGCATCATCCATGTCTCCAACTGTGATACAAATCAAGGTATGGAATTCTCTAACTGTGATCCAAATCAATCATGTCTCCAACTGTGATCCCAATTTTGATTTCTACTCTAACTGTCATCCAAATACAGCTTCTTATTTAACGAGCTTATTAATACTTCTTCGTTCTCAAACTGTGATCCAAATCCAACTTCAGATTTAAGTTGCGCAATTGAGACTTCTTGTTTCTTCAAGTGTGATCCTAATTTATCTCATTTAACAGCTTGCGCTGAAACTTTTCATTTCTCCAACTGTGATATGTGTGTTCCAAAAGAGCTTTGATCTCAACGCTTAAAATACTTTGTTTCAACATATCGAAGTATTTAGATCCGTTTGCTCAAAATTGAGATCGCCGTGCTGGGAACTGGGATTTTTGAGCACGAAATACCAGGTCTATCTGTGATGATGAAACTACACACGGTTCTTAGCGTCCACACAAATATAATTTTGTGTATTACTGCGTTTACTACGTTCTATGTGCTCAATTAATTGGTAATTTATAATTTTGTACTCCCAATTCATTTACGCCATGATAATTCTCAAATTACTTAAAGAATCAAATGACTTCTTTCAATTGCTAAACTCTTAGATATAATTTAGGAACAGTTTTGTGCAGGATTTATTTAAATATGGTTAAATAATCAGTGCGTATTAATTGTATATATACCATAATTAAGATTAAGGGTATAAACTTCAGTTAGAATTTTGCATGAGGTGCAAAGGGAAACTTGGTTTTAATTTCATTCTCTCCAGAATTTACATAGCTAATTCAAAGATTTTGTAATTAATTTTTATTGCGATAAATTAATTAATATTTAAATAAATTTCATTTTGCAGCAATCTCCAAAATTTTAGAATTTTCTGTATAAAATGAAATACAGCTACCTTAAAATGCGTTTAATTAAAAATTCCAATAGCAAATTTCCATCGTCAACTATTTCCAAATGATAACGCATTAACGTGACCTTTATCAATGAATAAATAAAACACGAGTCAAACATTCCACGAACTACAACGTAATTAAATGAGCTATTGAAGTTATTATATTGTGCCTTTGCCTACCCAAAATTTGAAAGCAAATGATTTCAAAGACTCATTATAATTCTTTCTTATTTGTCAGACATTATTTATTTATGGCAGTTGCTAATTAATTTACTAATTATAATGTTGTTACTGATTGAAATAACCTTCTGAACAAATACTAAGTGATGTAACCTATTTTATTGCTATATTTAGTATTACTTATAGAATATTTTTGCTAAATTAACACACAAACCTTTATAAATAGTCATGTTTTTATTTATTCTAAATTACGTAGGTAAACCATCTACATATGAAAATTAATTTATTAATTAATTTCAAAAGTATCTAAATACCTAAGCCAATTTCAAGTGCCTCCTACAGTTTCTTTACAGATTTGCCCACTGTTCAAGGAAAGGGGATATCCACAGAAGAAGTTTGGTGTCTGCATGGTGCCGACCGATTGCAGAAAAAAATCTAGTAAAGCATTCGAACGAATATCATTCAGCAGTAAATTCTGATACATTAAAAAGAAATTCATATATCTGTCATCAACGAATTTATTATTACTGCTTTTCTGTGACAGTGAATTTATTCAAAATAATTATTAGCAAAAGTCATTAAGTGGTGCAAAGCATTCTATCATCATGGGTAAAGATGTATCCAGTAGTTGTAAAGAAAATGACATAGTAATTAGCAATGTTAATTGGTTTATTTTAGGTGTGGCAAACCGAAAGATTTTGCTTAGAGATAATTTCATTGGTAATATAGAAATCGAAAAATATTCTTCCCTTCTTAACAGGTCTTTATAAGACAAACTATAATTAAACTGCTTATAAAGTAGACTAACAGGGCATTAAGAGTTTTAAAAAAGGTTTTCGTTCACGTATTTTCCAAAACAGAAGATTTTTTAATTGTGGTAAAATTCTAAAAGAATACATTTGAGGGTATGGAGAATTTTCTAATTGATATTGGAGAATGGGCATTGTTTTGTGCTCGATTTTTGGGTTACTTCCAATTGAGAACAAAAGTAACGAATGGAATCAGAAAGTTAGAAGTTAGCTATAGTAGTTTTTCAGTAGTTTGGCCAATTATATTAAATGTAATTTTGCTGGGATCCCTAATTTATCTTAATTTACACCGACATTTAGCACCACATAGTTTCACTTCAAAGTCAATGACGGAAAATCGAGTAGTATTTCTCACCGGAGTGACGACCCTTTATATCGGTATTAACCTTAGAATAGTTGGGCTACTCAAAATGCGTCAAAACCTTTGCTTTTGGAGAAATATTTGCAAAAAATTGGAAATGATAAACAGTTTACTACTAAATGAGGACCTAAAAGAAACTATATTATATCCAACTGGTATTAATGTATTGTTTAAAGAAAAGTCTTTTACTCAAATCAAAGCTGATTTACGGAATTCTTTCGTTTTGGACTGCATTATAATAGTATGCTGTCTTTTTGTGAAAGTCGGTAGAGATATAGCAATAAAAGATTCTTTTACAACAGGAGACCTCACAGAACAACTAACGTCAGCTATGTCATTATTTTTCTTTTTTCTCCTTGTCACACATGTATGGCACTCAATATGGATCCAATTTTTTATCAAAATCTACACAGCAACAGTAACTGCAATTCATAATAAATTTAGATCAATCAAAAATGATCTCTTAGAATGTAAAACTAGAAACCAAAAGTTCCAAAGCTACGAAGAAAGTAATCAAATTTTGATTAATTCGGGTTTGAAAAGTGAAACGAACATTTTCAAAATTACTAATTCTCATGCAAACCATTTGCAATGCATTGCTGACGAACACGCAGTTTTAATTGCTGAAGCCACCATAGAAAAATGTATAGATAGCTTCGATATTTTAGAAAATATGGTGGAAGATTTCCACGTAGCATTCAACTTGAAAATTATTATCGAACTTGCTTTTGGTATTTCAATGTTTTTGGTCTATGGTTTCCTATTTGTGACAAAGATGAATGAAGCTGACTTTTCAGATCTACTGCTAGACACAATTCAGCCGATTTTGTATGGGAGAACTGTTTATAGACTTGGGTCACAGGGAAACAAACTGAATAATGAAACTTCCCGTCTTGCAAAAACATTTCGCAATATTCCAATGAACAAGCTTTCAGAAGATTGTAAAGCCAAGGTAACTTTTCACTTATCAAATCAATTTCAAACATCTGATTTGATTATTATTTATTATCTATTGTGTATTATTGTTATCACTGCTACTTTTGAGCAGCATCGTTTTGAAAAGATAAAAACATATATAATAAACCATTCAACCAATGCACTTAATGAAGTAGCAGAAGCGACACAGATTTAACACCGACCTCTGAACCGTAGCAACACAATAGAAAAATTTTAAGTATATGTATCGAAGCGTTCAAGAGTTATAACACCTCAATTAGGTGCTGAAAACCCACCTCAATTTGGTGCTGAAAACCCACCTCAATTTGGTGCTGAAAATGCACCTCAATTTTCCTACATACACAACACTTTTAGTAATACATGGAGCTGAGCAGGTGCCGGTGATGAAAATTCGCCTCAATTTTCCAACATACACAACACTTTTAGTAATACATGGAGCTGATCAGCAGCGGGTGCTGAACTGTCGGCTCTATATATAAAATTCAATTTTTTTAGTAGATGTCATTTATCGATGACACCCATTTTCACAGGGGACCTTCCTCGGAACCCCAAGAACATACACAAAAAGTTTTAGCGAATTATTTTAAACCGTTCATGAGTTATAGAGCCAAAAGACAGACAGACAGACAGACGGACAGACAGACAGACGGACAGACAGACAGACGGACAGACAGACAGACAGACAGACAGATTGTTCAGGGCATTATTATAAAGTAGCTTCCGCTACTTAATATTTATAACGAATGCACACTCTTGTTAATCAGCAAATGAAATAAAATTATGGTTGTCGATTAAATGTATTTTTCTAGATGCAAATGTTTTCCACTGTTTTGCTGTCGAAACCATGCAGGATATCTCCATACTCATTTCTCGTATTGGATAGATCATATTTAACATCGGTAAGAAAATAGACGCAGTCAGTAAATAGTCATGATTTAATCTAAAAACATTAAATAAATTGATTTGTCTAGGTTTTCAGCGGAATTTTGACATACATTGTGATCCTCGTCCAATTTCGACAGGGTGAAGGCACTGGCAAAGCTTCTGTTTAAAAATTCAATATTTTATATTGCATATCAAATTTATTATTGCGTAATGCAATATGTACTTACATTGAACTTTTGATTTTTCCTGTCGTAATTGTACAGACCATTGTAGAGAGATCAATACGTTTAACATTTCAGAAAAAATAAGTCAAAGGGAATAACTTTTGTTCTAATCTAAATACTATTGTAATTGTAAATTGTAATAAAAATAAGTCGAGGTATTACATTTGAATGTTTTGTTAAGTGATGCGGTTTGGTATACATACAGATAATAATTTTGCCTTATTTACTTGTCATATAGGTACATTTACATAGCATACAATGCCATATTTTTCTCCATCTCTTACAACAATTTGTATGGACTATAATATAAATACTTATTAAGTAATAACTGTTATGTAATAAAACAACTCCTTTTACACAATATGAAGAAACTAGGTAAATTAAATATGCAAAATTTATCATTCTGCAAATACGAAAGTTAATTGAATTCCCATATTTTAGCAAACTTGTCATTGTATGTATTTCTGAAGGTTTCACCATTCAATAAGCACCATTCATATAATGTTTATAAATGCTAACGAGCAGCGCAATAAAATTAATACCGTCTAAAACATCAATGCTTTACAAAATAATGAAGCAAGAGCAGTTTAAGGTACACTAAATGGATTAATAAGAGCTATACTTTATGAACTTATTGGGTGTGGTACGTAGAAATAGTTATGGCAATTTAGGAGTTAATTTCGAATTAAATATTTTCCTTTTTCCATCACAACTAGTATCAATTCTATCAGGTCGACTTATAAACTTTGACATACAAACTAAAAGAAAAATTGTCACCATAACCATAGAACTTTTGAAAATCAAAAATCAAGTCTTGCTATTCATTTACCATATTTTCCATTTTTGAGGCCATATCATGGAACACTGCTTAATAGATATCGGAAAATGGGCTTTCCTTTGTTCGCAAATTTTGGGTTACTTCCTGCTGAGAACAAAAGTAACAAATGGAGATAAAAGGCTTGAAGCCACCTACAAAAACGCTTTAATCCTTTGGTCACTTATAATAACCATCGCCGTTATGGTGTACTTGCTTTACATTTTTCTACATTTCGATTTAGCGACAGAATCCTCCGGTTTGAAATCACGTACGGAAAAACAAACAGTTATGTGCACAGCAGTGATGATTGTTGCAATCGGTGTCGGATTTAGATTAACAGCTCTTTTAAGGATGCCTCAAAACCTCCTCTTCTGGCGCAATAATTGCGCAAAATTAAAAATGATAAATAATTTATTATTTGAAGAAATTTTAGAAGAAATTAGTTATCCAACAAATAATTATGATACACTTTGCAAAGAAAAATCATTTATAGAGTGCAAAGCAGATTTACGGAATTCGTTTATTGTGGTCAGTATTATTATAACTTTTTATGCTGCCTACGGCGGTATAGATAAATTTGAAGCTGTTGTATTGGCAACAGGTTTTTCAAAAAAACTTCTCATAGCTGGGTCCATAATTTTCCTGTTTGTATTTGCCACACATGTCTGGCACTCAATATGGATTCAGTTTTTCATTAAAATTTACACAGCTACAGTAATTGTAATTCACGATAAACTTAAAGTTGTCCAAAATGATCTCTTTAGACTTAGTACTGAAAACAACGATTTCCAAAATTACAAAGGAAATAAACAAAATGAAGAGAGGTTTGGTGTGAAAAGTGACTTGGGTGTTTTTATCATGAAAATACCCGATAAGAATAAGTTACAATATATTTCAGCAGAACATTCAGTTATCACAGCAGAGACCAATATAAAAAAATGCATCAACGGTTTCAATATTTTAGAAAGTCTAGTGGAAGACTTTCAAAATGAATTCAGTGTGAAAATACTTATAGAAATTGGGTTTGGTATTTTAATGTGCTTGGTATATGGTTTCCAATTTCTATTATATACGAGTGGAGCATACACTCCTTATGTCTTGCTATACACAGTTCCACCGATTTTGTATAGTCGAGTTATTTACAGACTTGGGTCACAGGGAGACAAGCTGAGTTACGAAACCTCCCTTCTTGCTAAAACTTTTAGAAATATTCCAATGGAACAACTAACGGAAGGCTGCAAAACCAAGGTAATTTTCTTGTTCCATTCGAAAGAATGAAGGAATCTAATCTCAATATTATGTTTAGATTTCTCTTAACCTATTTTCAGTGCACAATGTATAACTTAAAGCCGCAGCTTACTTTAAGGATACATGTGCTTGAGGATATACTAATTGAAATGGATTTACGCGTCCAAATGTTTTTAGAAAATGACATTCTTTTTCACTGGAATTTTATTTCTCTAGATGCAAATGTTTTCTACAGTGCTCCTCTCAAATCCTCTACGTTTATCTCCATGCTCTTTCTTCGTTTTGGATCGATTCTTCTTAACATCGGTAAAATAGTAAACATTTTATATAAATATTTTAAATTTCAATGGTAAACAATATAAATGTTATTGTTTAGGTCTTTAGTGGCATTCTAACTTACATCGTGATTCTCATTCAATTTCGGCAAACTGAAAACAATTCTGAACGCACCACTGTTTCTTCAATGAGCGATATCACTTATTGAGATAATATGTTTCTCATAAATTATGCATTCGCAATCCTTCTGAGAAGACAAATTAAGAAGACACTAAGTTTTTAAATACACAAATTCATATATCATTATCATTTTGACCGGTTCTGGTGTTCCACGGATGTGATTTCGGATATCATTGTTGCTTATTTGGTTCCGGCTCCTGGTGCGAGACTGTTTCCTGGTGGTTCTGAATTCATCTATGCTGGCTTGGTGCTGTTCCCCAAAATTTTCTAAGATGTAGACCTTTAGTTTTCATGAGCTAAATATTTAAATTTCGCCTAAATGTTCGTGTGTCTATACAAGCATTAGGCTACGGAGTTCTATATGTGTGATTTTTAGTTAAACCTCCAAAATTCCAAATCCTAAATGGCAAAAATCTCATAAAACGGAAAATCTTTTAGTATGTTTTGGAATTCGGCCATTTTTGTGACTTTAAAATTAAATATGTCGACCTAAAAGCTATTCCACTCTAAAATTTTAAAATAAAGTAAGTTTAATGGTAGCCGTTGAAAATATTTGCGCAGTTTTCCGTATTCCGTATTAACCAAATGTTACATAGGTATTCGTTTCATTAAAACATTGAATTTTAGCAAAACAAGTAGACTGGACTTTAGGCTTAGTCTTTCTAAGATATATATACTATATACTATATTATTATATTATTAGTATTTGTTTAACGAGTGACGAGAGACGTACACTTTTTCGAAGAGATTCTCTTAATAATAAGAGTGTAATGAATTTTGAGATGTATTTGTTAAGCATATATGTAAAACGATCTTATTAAAAATTTACAAATATATACAGTTTGCAAATAGTATTTCGGAAAGTTCACTCCAATGCAAATCTACGCATGAAATCTTTAAGATTGTCTTCATCAGTTGATGTCTTCAACAAAACGAAACGCTTCCTAAAATTGTTTTATATACTGATTATTAAATTGATGGTCTTAAATTGACAAAAGAAATAATGTTTCACAACAAAATGATTGCTTACAACTTGAAAAACGAGTAGCATTTGTCCATCAATTTTTGAGATTTGTGATTTGTTGCCAGTGTATTAATCTCGACCAGGTTATTTTTATCCAGCTGCCGTATCATAGCATCTTCACAAATTTCTTTTAAATCGGCAATTTCGTATTTGTCAGCCAATTGGAACAAATCCATAGCGCATTCGTCCAAGTTGGCATTTCCTGTATAAATGAATCGAAGAAATTCTTCTACAATTTTTGGCTCAAATTCCTCTATTATGAGTCGGCCTTCAGTAAATTCTTTGATTGGTTGCTCCAACATTGCAGCAAATGCGAGACTCTTGTCTACAAATTCAAAAAAAGTTAACTAGGTTAATGGATTTTGGACATGTTGGTCTTCACTAGCATTTTTATATGCTTGGAAATAAAAAAATGATGTGGCGCTAACTACACTACATAATCTTTACATAAGCTTAATAATTCATTGATACAGTATTTACTGAATTAATATCTGTTTCGTGTTTATTTCCTACAATATTTTTTATCCCATTTTGTAGCATGAAATATGATGGAGTATTATTTCTACATGGGGAATAATTATTTCAGTTTCAGAATAATCAATTTTGGAAATACCAATTTCAATTTAATTAAATTAATTTTAAAGTGCTTAATTTTAAAGTGTCGTTACGGAAAAGGAATTTTTCGATATGATAATGTAATTTTTCGTTTTAAATTAGTTTTCGTTATGCAATTTAATTTTTCGTTACGTCAGGTTATTTTTCGTTATGGTAAACACTTTTTAATTGCAATATATACATAAAGTAATAAGTAAAGTATAATTAAGTAAAGTTAATGTTTTATATGTAGTCAATCTTTAGTCCACTCTTGCTTGGTATAATGTAGTGCTTCCTGTTCAGAGTCAAAACTCCGTACAGCACTCCAGTTGTACTCAACTTTTCCTCGTTTTGATGGTATAATATTTTCACTACATTCAGAATCCGATGATTCGGTATCTGAGGAGTAAACTAGTGAAGACATAGTTGTTTCTCAGTCGGAGCACGCCAAAAGAATAACTTCTTACAACAGTTCAAAGCAAGCAGTTCAGTCGATGCTTATCTTATGTAGTTTACTTAATTTTCTTATCTTGTTCAACGATAATACCGTACCTTCATTGTCATTATAAGTATTGCTTACCATAAATAAATTACATTCACAATTACACTCAATAACGAAAAATAACCTGACGTAACGAAAAATTACATGGCATAACGATACACGATTTAAAACGAAAATTTACATTGCCATACCGAAAAATTACTTTTCCGTAACGACACATTAAATGATGGCCATTATTTCAGTTTCAGAATAATCAATTTTGGAAATACCAATTGATGGGGGTATTAATATGTTGTCGGGGGTATTAATTCGGTAAATACGGTAATCTTTAATTAATCTTAGTCATTGAAAAAAAAGCAATTAATACATTTCAAAAAACTGTAATATTGCATTCAACAGCGAGAGTAAGAAAATAACATTTTAGGGGCACACCATTTACTATAAGAGAAAACACTATTTGACAAAGTATGAAATGCATTATGAAATGGCTTAAAGATTTAATAGATTTACTTGCAATCACCATACGGTGTGCCGGGTACACCTTGTCTCGACACTGTATAACGAAATCGGAAAATCTGTTCGAAAGAAAAAATTCTTTTGTAGACAAAAATGATTTTGGCGTTGTATAATTTTTTTCCTCTTTGTCTTCTCCAGGATAACTGAGTTTCATACTTGCTCTGGTTTTATTCCCTGAAAGACCAAAATAGAAATGTTTTTAAATTTTAAATTACTGACCATAAATGCGAAAGAATGGGATTATAATTAGGAAACACTTTCAAATCTAAATGGTTATGAAGTATTTAAGTCTTGCTGTAATAAAGCCAGGAAGCAAAATATTGTGTAGGATTCCTACTTACAAAAACAGTAGTCAAACTCAATGTCGATTGTAATTGAATCGCCTTTAAATTCTTTTAAGACCTCACTCGCATCCGGTGCAGTAGTCAAGGTCAGTTTCTGGCTAACCGGAAACTGTCCGAAGAGAGCTGCTTGCTGGCTAGCCGAATACTGTCCGAAGGGGTCTACTGGCTGGCCAAACCCACTACCTTTGCTTTTACTGATCGTTGGTATACGATTTGTAGAAGGCTTCCCAAAGGAAAACCAGTGTACAGTTGAACCTGGTTTGGCTTTGAAGTCATCATGTGTAAAATGATGCCAGGCAATCAGTTGATTCTTCATTTCTTCACTAAGAATGGAAGCACGATCTACGAAAATTTATGGAACAATTACTGAATATTGCCACAAGGTAGATCTATATACAATAAATACAGAAATAATAACAATTCCCAAATTGTATAAAACATTCTGGGCACATTATCAGTCCAGACCCCGGATATGTAGGTATTAACATATTCACAGTGGTTGATCGTAGCCCCCAGAGGTATCTATACGTTTGGGGATCACTGGACATCATACGAAAAAAATGTGTCACATATAAAAAAATATTTTGAGAATAAAAAAATGTAACATTTTGTAACATATTTTTTTATAAAAAAATATTTACTAACATATTTCGGAATAATAAAATGTTTAGCACATATTTTGGCCTTTTTAGGCTGTCACGTGACGCTAAAAATGAAGAAAATCAACATTTTAAGGAAAATAATTGGCCATGTGACTTAAAATATCAATTAATAAAATTTTCAAACGACTTATATATTTTATCGAAAAATTTTCACTAACAAAAATGTTACACTACTTGTTCGACTTTTTATTTTTACCTAAATTTAAATTTTAGAAAATATTATTTGTATGTTAGAACATATTTTGCCTTTTAAAGGGCATAATAAATACATATTAAGCTGATTTTTAGCACATATTTTGCTGTTTTTAGCGTTTTCAAGTCCATATTTAAGTAAATATTTTCGAAGTTTTAATAAATAAGTATCCAGGGTCTGATTATCACTATCTCGGAGTCCGTTCAATGAATGTAGGGGAAAATATTAATTGCCCTCAAAATACGCTTTACACTGGTGCTCATTTTGTATTTTCACAGGTTGTAAAATTAATAAAATCCCCGACTGGCAGTGCGTACAAATTTTACTATATTAATTCATGAATCATGGTCATGATAACCAAAATACGTGTAATTATTACCAGAAATTATTATATTGGAGGTCAATTTCCTAATAACTCTTGGCAGACTTAATTCACAATTGCTAAATTCCGGAGGTATTACAGTTTCTCCCATATATAGTTTTATGTACATGTTATAATCCACTTCAGTTATAAAGCATTGCCTGTTTTTTAAATAAAAATACTATGGCATAAATATTTCAAAACAAAATAATAAACGGAATACCGATAATAGCTTAGGATTTAAACTTTGCTTTACATATAATGATTGGTCAGAGCCAAAAATCCAGTTTGAAATTGAATTTTTTCAGTAGAGGAGATTGCAGTTTTGCAGCGCTTGTTAAATTCCATATATTCAGGAAATGTGTGGCCATCAAATTTCCAGAGAAATGAAACTTTCAATGTTGACTTTTCAAAATTAAACTAAAATGAAAACAATTGAAACATTTAAAAGTTCAGAATTCGTAAACTTCAACAAACTTAAAACCGAAAGCATGACAGTATGCCAAATGCCAATAGAGTACGTTATTTTAAATTACTTTTGATTGCCCAACAACGGTAGTCATTTTTGCAGGCAATATTTGTCCTTCTGGCAAACAAGATCTCCAGAATGAAAAATAATAATAACAACAATTTAAATTTTGTTTTTGTTTGTAACCTAACAATTATGAAGAAGTTATCAAGACAAATTTTTATATTAGAGAGTTGACTATCTAATCTCGCCAGCGTAGTATCAATTCAATTTACAGTTAAACAATTAATTATCGTAACTTTAAGTCACAAATTCCACGTTACAATTACATGGCAAAGGGTTAATATTTTACCAACACTTCTTATTAACTTTTATTTCTGCTTTCACCACTTGATGTTTAAAATATGCGCCACCTTCGGTTGAAGGACAAATAGTAAACCAAAAACTAAAATTAAATCTGCAAGGAATTATTAAGTAAAAAGTAAAATGCTTAAGAGCACCAATTAAAATCAAACTGTTGAATTATTTTGAAGTTGGAATGTTAATTAAATAATTTATTTCAGTTTAAATGCATTACATAATGAAACTTATTTACTATCTAATGTGTGGTATAGCACACGACAATTGACAAGTCCTACGAAAATAAACACTAAACAATATTACTGTGCATCAAAAGCTAAGTAATGTTTCGGTTACTATCTACTAATAGAATGGAAGTGTACTTCCATTGCTATCGTTCCGTACATTTTTTAAAGGTTAAATTGATCAATTTCAATCGTGCTGTTTTAATCTCCTGAATGTATGTATGCATAACATGCTATAAGAAGTAGGTCGTAAAATGAAAGGAAATTACTACTGTTTTGTGTCATATTATCATCATAAATGTATTGTATTCTCTACTACACTATTCAAAGCGATTACATACATATTATATTCTTTGTTACTTATGCATGCAGTATTAGCTTATTTATTGTGTTCAGCAATGAAATCTACCACTACTATAATCAAGTTTTCATGGAATTATTTTACGTAGTCTAAATAGGTAAAGTATTTCTAGTGCAATTTTAATATCCAAATACAGGAACTCTTTCATTACTTATTTTTTGACATGCTAAGAATAAACAAAATTATGAAACCTTGGGCCTAAACAATTTTATACAGTGAGAGCCGCTACAAAGTATCCAGGGGACTACCAGTGTAAAAAGAAATATCACGGTATATATATATTTTGGTTTAGATTACACCCAAGCGGGCAATTTAAAATATACATGTACTTCCTTATATACTATGGTTGGATACTTTGTAGCGCCGCGCACTGTATTTTCCTCTTGCACTCTAAATAAATTAATTTCTTACATGATATAAAGAGAAGCCCATTAGTTTCAAAAAGTACATTTCTAAGTATAAATAGTAATCAGGTAAGTAATGAAGTGCAAATATTATGCATTTTCGAAAAGAAATACATTAAATGGATTAATAGGAGCACATTTTTGTAAAATTAAAGGGTGTGGTACGCAGAATTAATAATGTAAATTGCTCAGAGGCAATTAGGAGGCAATTTCGGGGTAGTTAATTTTCTTTTACCATTACAATTAATTCTATCGGGTTGACATTTAAGTTTTGACATACAAGGTAAACGGAGAATTGCCACCATAGCCATAGAACTTTTGAAAATCAAGTATTGCTATCCATTGTTGCCCATTTCCTATTTTTGAGGTCATATCATGGAGCACTTTTTAATAGATATCGGAAAATGGGCATTTTTTTGTTCACAAATTTTGGGTTACTTTCTTTTAAGAACAAAAGTAATAAATGGAGTTAAAAGGCTTGAAGTCTCCTACAAAAATGTTTTAACCCTTTGGTCACTTATAATAAATATCGTAGTTTTGGGATACTTTTTGTACATTTTTCTACATTTCGATTTAACGGTGAAAACTTTTGGTTTGAAAACACGCGTGGAAACGCAACCAGTCATGTTCACAGCAGTGATGATTGTTGCAATCAGTGTCGGGTTTAGAATAACGGCTCTTTTAAGGATGCCTCAAAACCTCCTCTTCTGGCGAAATATTTGCTCAAAATTAGAAATGATAAATAAATTATTATTTGACGAAATTTCAAAAGAAATTATTTATCCATTACATAATAATACAATTGTCAAAGAAAAATCATTTATACAGTGCAAAGCAGATTTGCGAAATTCGTTTATTGTGGATACCATTATTATATTCATTTATGCAGCGTACGACTGTATAAATAAATTCGAAGCTCTTATGTCCGCAGAAACCTTTTCGAAAAAATTTCTGATAGCTGGGTCAATAATTTTCGTGTTTGTATTTGTCACACAAATCTGGCACTCAATATGGATTCAATATTTTATTAAAATATACACAGCTACAGTAATTATAATTCATGATAAATTTAAAGTAATCAAAAATGATCTTTTGGGGCTTAGCGTTGAAAACTCCGAACTGCAAAACTACAACGGAAATAAGCAAGAAAGTTTTGATATGAAAAGTAACGTTGGTGTTTTTATCATTACTATACCCGATAAAAATAATTTACAATACATTTCAACTGAACATTTGGTTATCACAGCAGAGACCAACATAAAAAAGTGCATCAGCAGTTTCAATATTTTGGAAAGTCTAGTGGAAGACTTTCAAAATGAATTCAGTTTGAAAATACTTATAGAAATTGGGTTTAGTATTTTAATGTGCTTGGTATATGGTTTTCAATTTATATTGTATACGAGTGAAGCCTACTCTCCTTATGTCTTGCTATACACAGTTCCACCGATTGTGTATAGTCGAGTTATTTATAGACTTGGGTCACAGGGAGACAAGCTGAGTTACGAAACTTCCCTTCTTGCTAAAACATTTCGCAATATTCCAATGGAACAACTTTCGGAAGGTTGTAAAACCAAGGTAAAGCTGCGTTTTCCATGACTAATGGAGAACAGATCTGTTTTATTTCCATTAATCCATAAGATCTAAGTAATATTTTGTGGGATGCAATTTAAAGGGTCTTAAAAACAATGGCTTTTGTCATAAAAAAACATTTATTTTGTCTTAGAAGGAAAGTGTCAGACAAATCGTGGAATGTGTCTTATTACATGTATTTAATCTGTCTTAAAATAATCTTCAAATTTTTAATTTTTAATCATTTAAATTCATCACTTGAAGGAACTGCACAATTGAATCTTATAGATATTTTCATTTAGTTCAGCTTGTAATTTCGGATCACCAACACTTAATAGTCTCTTCTCATAGACTCTGTTAACGTGGGCCCAACAGTTTACTCGCAAGAATTGCTCACCGAAAACTTCCCTAAAACCGTTTTGTATAGATTCTGCTGAGTCTGCAATTAAAACTGTTGGTGCCAGTGTTGCACCGTGAACACGAGCTACTTCTTTTATTGCAGAGAACCCGAAGGCATAATCTTCTCTGGTTTCACCACTAGCCACCATTATAGAAATTATGTGAAATTTTCTTCTTCTGTCAATTACTCCATTGAAAAGACATCAACGTTATCATGCATGGTTTTGGATGGACTGTTAGGGCTAATATTAAACCATGAACATGAGAGCTATTCCTCCTTTCATTGCATATAACCTTCTTTTTAAGACAATTTACCATGCATTTAAGACATGTCAATTATGACAAATTAAATACATTGGCTAATTTTTTCCTCTTAGGACCAAAGAAATGATTTTTTAGGACAATTTACATTGTTTTTAAGACACATTAAAATTAATTCTATTTTGTGTACTGGATATTGGCTCTAAAAGCCTTCCCAATTACAATTGCCGGTCAGAGTCTTTTAGAAAATATTTTTTTTCTGCCAAGCAAAGTTTTCTTACACGTATATATAAACACTTCAATTTTTTTAAATCGAGAAAATATCTAGATCATGGTCGCTTTTGATTTCTTAAAAGTTTTGTTCCATTTTCTTAGAACCTTTAAAAAAATACTTTGATTTTAATCCAAATATGTGTTTGTGATATAACTATTGCATTCACATCTTTCGACTTCAAGCTAATTTTGTGGAATTTTTTTGTAATCAGTGTAAGAGATAATGAAATATTTCATTTTTGAATTTAATGTCTAAATTATTAGGTCTCCATAATATATGCCTACATTAATATCAGTACATTTCGCAATATATTATTGCACTACTGTACAATGTCAACCTTGCATTTACCAGAGGGGCTCCTTATATACGACAATAATTAACTAACTATAACTATCAGAGACATTTCTATACTGACAATAGCATTCGTAACTGCTTTTATACATCCTTTAATAGTAATGTGTTGTTACAGTATTCCATATAATGCTATATAATGCTTACTATATAATGTTTACTCGTGCAGTTGTTTTTGCTAAAGAACAGTTTTATTTTTCTAGATGCAAATGTTTTCTACAGTGCTCCTCTCAAATCCTCTTCGTTTATCTCCATGCTCTTTCTTCGTTTTGGATCGATTCTTTTTAACATCGGTAAAATAGCGAACGTTTTAACTAAATATTTGAAATTTAATTGAGAAACAATATAATTATTTTTGTTTAGGTTTTTAGCGGCATTCTGACTTACATCGTGATTCTCATTCAATTTCGGCAAACTGAAAACAATTCTGAACCTACGGTTTCTTCAAACAGCGACATCACTTATTGAGATAACATGTTTCTCATAAATTATGCATTCGCAATGCTCCTCAGAAAACAAATTAACAAAACAATTAATCTTCAAATACACAAATTCATATTTCATTTTGACCGGTTCTGGTGTGCTACGTATATGACTTCGGATGACACTGGTTCAAGTTTGGTTCCAGGTGGTTTTGGTTTCTGGATTCATCTGTGCTGGCTTGGAGCTGTTGTCTAAATAAATGTCATGCAATAAATATTTAAATTACCGTTAAATGTATGTACGTGTGTACTGAAGCTTTAGGTTAATGAGTTCTGTATATGTGATTTTCAGCTAAGACCTCCAAAACTCCAAATCCTAAATGGTAAAAATTTATAAATTACAGATCAATTATAATATCCATAAATTATGAATTTTCCAAATGGTAGTATTGCACCATATGTATGCAAATGTAGGTATTTAATAAAATTTCAATTTAGAATATTTTAATTTAGAACAGCCGATAAAAAGCGTTTTCAAAAGCGAACGAATTTGTAAAAGTGTTTCATACATATATTTTATTTGATCATTAAGTATACATGGGGTGTATAGTACGTACAACTAAAAATAAAATTGGCATAGTATACTAAAGTTAAACTAAGTCAAAACTAAATGTCTCTAGTGCGTTTTAGTACACACTGCGAAATCAATCAGAAATTCAAAACAAGAGATTAAAAATTTCAAAACAACGGACGAATTAATGATTTTAGTTTTAGTGTGTGACTTTGCGAATGGTTGTCTTTGGTAGACTACTTCGTACCTGCAAGACACAGCAGGAAAAATTTGTGCATTAGCAATGCCCTATAGTGCAGTTTTATATGTTTAAAATTAGCATCTTATTAGCTCATGCATAAATACACAAATTTATACATCGTTAATGAGTGCGGTTGAAAGCTGCAATTGTAAATAAAAGAAGGTAGTACAATATAAACATTTCCACGCGTTGCAGTTTTCTTTATTATAGTTTACAACAAAATGAATGCATTTTATGAAACTTTATGCACTTTACTAACCGTGTAACATAAAGATGAAGCTACGTTTTATTAATACGACATGTCTCTAGAATCAGATTACATAGCACCTTGAAATATTTATGGCTAAGGCACTACTAAATTGCTTGTCATTTTTCTTGAACATTACTTAATATTTCAGTTGGCTTTTATCAACGTGCATCTAATGGGATTTTTCAGTAATATTTTTCGTAGATCATCTCGTTTAGTAAACCATTTTCAGCAACTTATATGATGCGTAGTAATCAAGCAAGCCATAAATGGTAGAAATTGCAACAAAAGAATATACGACATTAAAATTATGCTACACATACGAACAAGTAGTTTCTTAGTATAACAGTGTAGTAACATCGTCCTATTTCTTTATTACCTGCAAAATACTGTAATTATGTAATCAAATTAAGTCTGCGAGACGTTGTATACATTGCCTCATTGGGGATTAATGATAATTAATTAAACTATACATAAACTGGAATTTGCAAAAATACAATAACAAAGGAGCTCCAAGACTACTTGAACTTCATTCTTGTTGTTATATTGTTTCTAGATGTGTGGTAGACGAGCGCCGCCCTAAGAATTTTGAGGCCCTGGCAAAATGGCGCAAAATATACAAAAACTGTAAATCTTATCTGCGCGAAGCGCAAAATTTTTGTTAATTTTAACTAATTGTCCTTGATTTTGAACACTACTTCAGCAAAATGGCACACAATATAGGCGAATACATAAATTTGAATTGCGCGAAGCGCAAAATTTTTTTAGTTTGGACAAATTTTTGTTCATTTTCCTTGATTTGAACACCAGTTTGGTAAAATAGGGCAAATTATCACACCAAATCATAAAAAAATTGCGCGAAGCGCAAAAATTTTTTTGATTTTAACAAATTTTCTTTAAATTCTTTTGATTTTGAACACCAGTTTGGTAAAATAGAGCACATTATACACAAATCTATAAACATAATTTGCGTAAAAATAGAAAATTTTTGATTTTAACAAATTTTACTTAAATTGTTTTGATTTTGAACCCCAGTTTGGTAAAATGGAGCACATTTTATGTCAAATCATAAAAAGAATTTGCGCGAAGCGCAAAATTTTTTTCTACTTTAATAAATATTCCTTAAATTCTCTTGAATTTGAACACCAGTTTTTGGATTTCGCGAGTTTGAGGTTCCTAAAATTTTATGAGGCCCGGCAAAAGCCGGAATTGCCCCCCCCCTTAAAGGCGGCCATGGGTAGACGGTAAACTACTTGGTATATGTAAAATGAAGTAGTAAAATATTTACAAACACTAATGGTTAGTGATTGCGCCTTTTTATGTTTATACAGTTGATAAAAGATACAACTAACTAATACTGAAATACGCAAATTATTATCCCATTCTTGAGAATCGTTAAAATTAAAGTTAAAAATTGGCGATAAAATAACATGTAACATTTCCCCTCATGGCAGTTTTGTTATGAGTTCACAATATGAATGCATTGCTTACTTTGCTCAACTAATATACAATATACACTGTGTAGTATAAATATTTGTGTTAACCTTGTATTAACTCTATATCTGGAAACCTGCAACATGTACCATCGTCATCGTTAATTCGCTCATTTTTTGACATATTACAGCGATTTAAACCTCAAGGTTTTATACATTTTTGCTTGAGATGTAATTTTTATAATGATTTACTTAAATTAGCTTAAAATACATGTTACAAAGACTCAACATTTTCGAAGCACTTTCATTTCAATAAATTCTTACAGCTTGCTCTTTTTCTATTATAATTTACATTTCGTCATGGTTTCGGTATTTCCCAGTTCCCACCCGAATAGTCTGGACACCTGGGAAAGTTGGGAAATTCGGGAAAATTGCTAAAAAGCGGGAATAATGTCCAAACTCTGGGAAAGTTTGGGAAAGTTTATATTGTACACGTGGAATCTAAAATATGCGAGTGATAATTCGGTTTAAGATTCAAGATTCTTGTATCTTAAGTATTAGAAAGGAAGCAATTAAAAATATTCATCGCACATTAAATGAATGCACTGTCCATTATAGCAACAAGTAACAACAAATCCTATAACAATAGTACAAATTCTTCCAAAAAAGTGCACAAATTATATAAATGACAATTTTATGACACAAGTAAGCAAATAGCTCATTACATTGAAATTTAAACGTTTAAAATAGTTACGTAAGTAAATTGACTTTTCAAAAATCCATCTGTACATATTTGGTGCTTCAGATAAATGGACAAATGTGTAAAGCAAATACATCTTATATATTTGTTTGTCGATTATCTTTACAATAACAATATTCAGTATGCAATTTGAAACACCAATAATTTTGCTTTTCGATGTTTCAAAACTTAATCTGTGGCGTACTTTAGCACTAATGTGTGTTTTGCTTGCTCTTTAAGAACTTTCCCGGAACTTCCCCATATTTCCCAACTTTCCCACTTTTTATCACAAAAAGTGAACTAACCCACCCGGGAAAGTTGGGAATATTCCCAGTGTGGGATAATCCCACCCGAAACCTTGCATTTCGTAAACATTTCTTCGGCTTGGATCTTGGTGCTAGACCTAAGCTAGACAAAATATCTTTTAGTTATCATTGTCTTTAACAATGGGTTTATTCACAAGTAATGAAAAATTGCATTGCTGCCGTCATCAAAAGATAAACACTAAGCACTAAGCACAGTATAAAATTCTGTGGAGATATTCAGCTATGAAGCCAAGCGTAGCAATTCAGTGTTTACAGAAATCTAAAACAACTTTGCAACGCATAAACATTTGAGATGTAGAGAATTAGAGAAGCATCCCTTTGTAAAATTATATGTTCCATCATTACATCATTAGTATATAAGACTAAAAATTATCACTGTATTACGCACTCATATAAATTCCTCTTGGGGATGTGCTATAGAGAGAAATAAACTTTTTATCAAAACCTTATTAAAGAAATAATAAAGTGTAAATGCATTTTCTAATTTTCCTGAATGTTTTAGTCTTGTTTGGGTTTTCGACATCCACGGATACAACTTGTGAAGATTCTCAAAAGCATTTTGCTAATCTGTGTTTTACTCCAAACCCATTTAATCAAAGTAAAATTAATGACTCGGTATGTTTTTCATTTCCATGAGTATATTTAATAAATTCTGTTAACAAGAAATCAATTTATTTATAGGTATAGTATTATGCAAATTATTCGAAATCTAAATCAATTAGTTAATTAACTATTTCTATTTAAAATAATTAATTTTTTTAAAGTCTGTAGATAATCAGCCTGCCGATGGATGGTTTGCCGAGTTAGGAAATGACGCAGGAAGATTACACATTTCAAAAGCCATTCGTGGAGAACTGCTCACCTTCAATGACAATTTTGAAAACTCTTGTATAAGAGTCCGAGTTTCTCATAATAAAACCACTGATACATGGGATGCCTGGCTTACTGGATACGGTAAAATGAATGCAGACGTCAAATGCAAAAATTCAGCGGATTTTCCTGGGGTGTTGCTTTGTGAATTTCTGAAACCCGGTGCTACAAAATATCGTACGTATTTCTCCAACACTCTACAACTACTATGCACGATTATTGTGTATCAAACAATAATTAACAACTCTTCTTATTTCAGGCGAAAGCTTCCTTTACTACCCATCTTACGTTAACAATGATAATATTGTAATTGGCATTCAGTGCTATCCCAACGGACAAGTTGGCTGGGTTGCCTTTTCTGTGCATCAACAATTTAATGATGATGAGAAAAAAATTGTTCAAGACCATATTGAATCTCTCGGATTTTCACCTGAGAATACAGTCATAATGTATGATTACCAAAACTGCTCTTAAAGCCGATTGCGATTTTTGTTGTTCTGTGTGAAAACTAATAACAAATTTAATATTTCAAAGATGAAAAAATTTTACACAAAAAATTGTGAATTGTAAACATATACTAGGTAGTAATTATTACTCTCACTTTTTTAAAAGTCAAACGAAATGAAATTCATGTACTAGGCTTTACAAATTACTTATCACTATTTCTATTACAAATTACTATTTTACCAAAGAATAAACTTAACAGTTTAGAAAGCGGAAATTCGCGTAGTTATTACATGGTAAGCTTGTTTTATTAAGTGAAACTCTAATATATCCCGTCAGGAGACCCGCGTCTCAATTGTTCATTTTTCCGTTATTGCGGTTCTTGGAAGTTATGATAACATGCATACGCAAAACAGTTTTACTAAGTTTAAATACAAAAACTTATTAATGATGGGGATAATTTAACTATAATGTAAGTCAATATTTCATTTTTAACTGCCCAAACTGGCATATTATTATCATCTTGACCGGTTCTGGTGTTGCACGGATGTAATATCGGATGTCATTGGTGCACGTTTGTTCAAGGCTCCAGAAATTTCAAGCGAGACTGGTTCTTGGCGGTTCTGGATTCTCCTGTGCTGGCTTGGTGCGGTTCCCTAAAATTTTCTAAGATGTAGATTGTAAGATGTAAGATTGTAAGATGTTCTTTAGTTTTCATGAGCTAAATATGTAAATTTCGGCTAAATGTGCGTGCGTCGTGCGTCTATACAAGCATTAGGCTACGGAGGTCTATGTGTGATTTTAGGTTAAGGCTACCAAAATTCTAAAGGCAAATATCTTTTAAATCGGACTTTTTTAAAATATGCTTTGAAAGTCGGCCATATTTCTGACTTTAAAATTAAAAATGTCGACATAAAAGCAATTCCACTTTAAAATTCTAAAATAAAGTAAGTTTAATGTTAGCCGTTGAAAATATTTGTACAGTTCTCCGTATTAACAAATGTTACATAGGTATTCGTTTCATTAAAACATTGAATTTTAGCAAAACAAGTAGACTGGACTTTAGGATTAATCTTTCTAATAGCAGTTTAAGAAAGGTGAGTATAGAATAGATGAATTTGTATGTATACTATTTTAAAACTGGAAAAATATTAAGCAGTTGAAAGTTGCTTACTAAATTTAAATTTTATTATATTTGACGAGTGACGAGAGACGTCCACTTTTTTGAAGGGATTCTCATAATAATAAGAGTGTAATAAATTTTGAGATGTGTTCGTTAAACATATATGTAAAACGATCTCATTAAAAATTTACAAAAATATACAGTTCACAAATGGTATTTCGGAAAGTTCACTCCAATGCAAATCTACGCAAGAAATCCTGAAGATTGACTTCATCAGTTGACGTCTTCAACAAAACGAAACGCTTCCTAAAATTGTTTTATACACAGATTATTCAATTGCTGGTTTTAAAAGGATTGACAAAAGGAAAACTGCTTCACTACAAAATGATAGCTTACAACTTGAAAAACGAGTAGCATTTGTCCATCAATTTTTGAGATTTGTGATTTCTCCCCAGTGTATTAATCTCGACCAGGTTATTTGCATCCAGCTGCCGTATCATAGCATCTTCACAAATTTCTTTTAAATCGGCAATTTCGTATTTGTCGGCCAATTGGAACAAATCCATAGCGCATTCGTCCACGTTGGCATTTCCTGTGTAAATGAATCGAAGAAATTCTTCTACAATTGTTGGTTCAAATCCCTCTATTATGAGTCGGCCTTCAGTAAACTCTTTGATTGGTTGCTCCAACACTGCAGCAAATGCGAGACTCTTATCTGCAAATTTAAAAAATGTTAACCAGGTTAATGAATTTTCAACATGTTGGCCTTTACTGTAATTTCATTTTCCTGATAATAAAAAAAAGGATCTGGCGCCCATTATACTCCATAATCTCTAAATAACCTTAATAATTCATTGATACCGTATTTACTGAATTAATACCCGTTTTGCGAATATTTTATACAACATTTTCTATCCTATTTTGTAGTATGAAATATGATGGAGAATTATTTCTGAGCAGGAAATAATTATTTCAATTTCAGAATAATCAGGATCAGACAAATAAATTTTAGAAATAATATCCAGGTGATGTGTATTACATCGTCGAGGGTATTAACTCGGAAAAAAATGGGATCCTTAAATCATCTTAATCATTGGAAAAACGAATTAATATATTTCAGAAAACTGCAATATTGCATTCTGCAGCGAGAAAGTAAAAAAATGAGCATTTTAATGGCATTACATTTACCACACGAGAAAGCAATATTATTTCTTTGACAGCATACTAAATAGCTATCAGGGGTAAATAAGGGGTCCTAATAGATTTTAATTGAAACCTACTTTACTCCAATTGAGGTTCGGAACTTGTCCTAAACTAAACTTTCGTATTATGGCTTTGCAATCTACTCAATTATGCATACGCAGATGTTGAGTATGGTTACAATAAGAAAAGAATAGATTTTATTAATATAAAACACAAAAAGAATTCAATTGACAATAATTCATATAATGGCCAATGTAATAATTTAAATGATAGAAAACAATCAATATAAAATTAGAACGATCTCACCAAATTTAGACCAAAATGGAAACCAATACAAAATAATACACAGTAAAGCTGCGCAGGTTAAAGTGATGAGAGTTGATAGTTGGAAAGAAGCCGGGTCCAAGGTCTTGACTCTTCCAAGGTAAATCCAGAACTGAGCTCAGGAAGAAGACTCTTGAGCTAGGAAAGAAATTGCTTAGCAAGGGACAGGAGTGTAGGGCAATATTGCACGCTAAGCTGCCCTGGCTCATGTTACAACCCGCCCGCTAAAACTGCGCTTTATAGTGCTAAAGCGCTTATCTCATAAAAATTTTGACAGAATACGAGATGATATCCTTGATGAATTGAGTTGAGGCTCAGAATTTCGCAAAAAGGAAAGATAGGTAGGGATAGGAGAAAAGAATTACCGAAATGTAATTCGACATACATATAATTAAGGTCTGGAGACCATTAGTTAATTTTACTGAAAATAAATCATATAAACAATTTCAGAAGAAAAATGCTTAACTTTTTACAAAAGGTAATGCAAAAATATCAGTAAATTATAGTATAAGAACTATGGTAGTATGTAGTATATACATTAGGCATCAGCTGACAAGAAGTATGTATGAAGTTTTAGACTGTCGTCATAAAATTTAGCTATGAATAAAAGTGAACACAGAAATCTCGCCCAAACGACGAGTAAGGCCGAAACTCTGATATCCACAGGGGTGCCTTGGTCATCTCGCCCAAACGATTAGTAAGGCCGAGACTCCAAGGGCTTTAGCCAAAATCCACCGCCCTCCCGATTGTGCAACGGTGACCAATCGAATCACCCGGGATTCGTCCGGATGCAATAGTGACTACTTATAGCAAAAGTACAACTAAGTCTTTAGGGAAACATAACGTCTATATAAGTCAATTTAGCCGTAGTTAATTGTCATATAACCATAGTATTGGTATTTACAAAGTCTAATACTTGGAAAACATAACAAATTAACTGAAAAAGTTTATATGACTAAATGAATCATATGATATTAAGTAAAGAAAAATATATGTATCTAAAATTACATATTAACATTGTCGTCTGTAATTGACTGGCGGAATTTTGCGCAGACGAGAAGAACGACGAGGTTGAATATCTGATTGCTCAGATTGCGTAGGAGAGGCAGGTCTGGGTATTGTCAGTTCTGAATCTGGTGTACCCTGAATTGAATTAGGGTTGATTAGGGATGGTGAGAGATCCTGAGCGACCTGACCCAAGTCGTATTGGACATCATCATCGCCTAAATAAGAATAAGCATCATTAATGGATTGATTAGAGCCAGAAACAGAATAAGGTGTTAAAATAGGCATTGAATTAGGAAATTCTTCTCCTGGTGACTGAATTGGTGGTGACAATTCGGCTGCTACCACTGCTGAAGGAAACCGAAGTTGAGATTCGTCCCGTGGATGATATCTTCGCAAAAATTGAATGTGGAGTGGTCCTTTTGTAGTTCCATCTTCGAATTCCACAATGTAGGTAAGGCCGTCACGCTGAATCTCTTTCACTCGAGCGATTTGGTCCTTGAATAAAGGTGTAAGTCCGGAAACTATGCCTTTGATTTTGGAAGATTGAGTGACATCCTTCACAGTCACGAAATCGCCAACAGCAAATCGGTCATCTCGATGTCGGGTGTCATAATGCGTCTTTTGTTTCTCCTGTGACTTCCGAATATGAGATCTGACAATAGAGCATAAATCATTATAAATATTTTGCCTGTTAAATAAATAAGCCTGAGTGTTTTGAGGCATTTCGAGTGTGTCCTCTTCAGTTATAGTGGGAGATACTGCAATATCAAACGGCAAGTTAGGTTCTCGGTTGAGCATAAGCTGGAAAGGGGTAAAACCTGTACTGTCGTGAATAGACGAATTAATTGCCAATTTGAAAAGTGATAAATATGTACTCCATTTATTATGTCCTTGAGCTTTAAGGTAGCTCCTTAGCATGGGCTTAATTGTACGGTTTACTCGCTCTGTGAGATTAGAGTGCGGAGTATAAACCGAAGTAAAGACATGTTTTATCTGTCATTGCTGACACATAAAATTCAATAAATTGGACTTCATATTTGTGGCATTATCCGACACTAAAACTTTAGGCATCCCGTATCTGCAAAAGATGTCATTTTCCAATATTTTTGAGATACATTGGGAAGTTGCCTCCCGGATTGGGAATATTTCAACCCACTTGGTAAATGAGTCGACAATTATAAGAATATTTTTAAATCTCCCAGGGCTAGATGGGACATAGGGACCCATTATATCAATATATAATGTATGCCAAGGGGAAGTAATTGGAGATGACTGCATTAACCCCGGAGGTTTCTTATTGTCATATTTTATTCGCTGACACTTGTCACATGTGCGAATATAATTTGCAATAAAATCTCGCATGCCTGCAAAGTAGACACGAGATTTCATGCGGTGGTAAGTCTTGTCCACTCCGAGATGACCAGAATGAGGTGTGTCATGAAAAGTGTTGACAATCTCATCTCGGAGAGATTTTGGTATTACTGGTAAGTAATTATTATCAAGCTTTTTATACAAAATGCCTTGTATAACACAAAAATTAGGTTTACTATCTGAAATCATAGTCTGAATTTCAATGTCTTTTAATTGAGCTTGATGAATTTTTCGTTTGTTAAGGGAACATGTGAGGAGTAAGTTACATTTATGACTAGGTGGAAACATTATGTCCTTTTCCTCCTCAATAATAGTGTCAAGACTATTTCGAGACAAATAATCTGCTACAACATTATCCTTCCCTTTTATGTACTGAATACATGGGCTCCATTCCTGAAGCATTATAGCCCATCGCATGAGTCTTCGTGATGAATTCTTCATACTGTCTAGCCAAATTAAAGCTTTATGATCAGTTTGAAGGATAAATTCCTGACCATCTAGGTATTCACGGAATTTTTCGAGGGCGTAGACTATTGTGTATAGCTCATTTTCGCAAGAACTGTAATTATGCTGAGCTGGTTCCTTCGATTTACTAGCAAATGATATAACCCTTTCCTCACCGTGGTCATCAAGTTGAGCTAGGACTGCTCCAAAGCCCGTTCCACTGCCATCGGTTCTGAGAATGAAAGGTTTGTTAAAGTCTGGATATGCCAAGACTAATTTTTTGCTGATTTGCTCTTTCAGTTTTTGAAAGGCAGTTTCTTCCTTTGCAGTCCAACAGAATTTCTTCTTAGGAGAGCATAAAGCATATAACGGAGCGCATAAATCCGACATACTTTCGATGAAGTTTCTGTACCAACCGATACAGCCGAGAAACTTACGTAAAGCACGCCTAGATCCGGGTGAACGAAGCTCCATAATAGCTTTTACCTTTTCAGGATTTTTCTCTATGCCTTTTGATGATACAATATGACCTAGGTATTTGACTTTGGTCTTACCAAATTGGCATTTAGAGGGATTAACTGTAATGCCTGCCTCTTGTAAGCGAGACAAAACTACCTCTAGATGGGAAAGATGATCTTTGAATGACTTGGAATAAACCATTATGTCGTCTTGATAAACAAGGACAAAGTCATCGAGTCCCGATAAGACTTCATGCATAAGTCTTTGGTAAGTAGCACTGGCATTTTTCAGACCAAAGGGAAGAACAGTAAACTCGAACAGACCCTGGTCAGTCATAAAAGCAGTGTACTTTCGACTGTCTTTTTCTAAAAGAACTTGCCAATAGCCTTTCTCTGCATCTATAACAGACAGATATTTAGCCATGTATAGTTTTTGCAGAAGGCTGTATATGTAAGGGATGGGAAAAGTTTCATGTAAAGTGAACTGGTTGATGTACCGATAATCAACAATAAATCTCCAATCTCCGTCAGGCTTAGGCCTCAGCAAGACGGGGGATGAATAATTTGAAGTCGATGGTTGAATTACTCCTAATTCTAGCATACGGTCAACATGCTCATTAATTAATTTGTGTTTCATTGGGGAAGTGGGATATGGTCGTTGTCTTTTTGGCTTCTCCTCCGTTAGCTCTATCTTGTGAGTAGTCACATTTGTCCTCCCAAGTGGTGCGTCCATCACTGAGGGAAACTTATCTAACAATTTTCTGATCTCATCAGCCTCGTAATCTTTAAGAGATTGGAGAGCACGAATCGGAAAATCCTTAGATTTGTGAACTACAAGAGGATATTTTTGTTTATGCCAAAAGTTACTAAATCTCCATTGGAGATTTTCAATATCTAACAATATTCCACATGAATGGAGAAAATCCATTCCTAAAATTACATCAGTAGAAGACTCTACTATGCAAAATTTTTTCCGGAAAACAATATTTCCTAATCGAAACCAAATTTTAAGTGCGCCTTTGGGTTGCACTAGAGAACCGTTTAACATTACTACAGGTCCTTCAGTCCAGGGTAGCAATTTCTTTGACTGAGGTACCATGTTAGGTGACATAACTGAAAGTGTTGAACCAGTATCAACTAAAGCATTATAAACTTTATGTTTAATTGTGACATCAATGATGGGAACAAGTCTATCTGGATTTTTATTTACAGATGGGTGAGTGACAATGATCCCTTTCACTGTCACTCTGGTTGTCCGTTTCCTGAAGTGTCATTTTTACTTTCTACTTGTGCTGGTTTAGCAACAGAGGCAGCATTAGTAGAATGTGGACGGTTTGGACACTGATTAGAAAAGTGAGTGTCTTCGCCACAATATTTGCATTTAATCCGTTTGAAATTGGATTTCGCATTACTCTTAGTAGAGTTTGCATTGCTATTTGCAGACTCGTTCTGCTTGGCTTTGGCCTTCGCCTCACCCGTTTGAGACTTATCAGTTTCAACCGAGGCTGACTTCTGAAAATTAGAGTGCGAGTTTGCATTTGGCTTAGTTCCAGTAGAGGAGTTGCTAGCATTGCTATAGGATTTCTCCTTAGTCCATTTATTAGTATGGGAATTATTGGTGTTAGCCTTCCCAATGGGCTTTTCGATCTTTGATGCGTAATGTATCAAGTCATACAGAGTAGAAGCTTTGCAACCTAATAGATGAGGCTTCAGCTCGGGGAGTGCTCGCTCTGCAATGAATGCAATTAAAGTTGCATTGTCTGACTTTTCTCCTACATGGACTTTGTGATACATTAAGTCTAACTCGAGAGCGAATTTCTCAAAAGATTCTGATGGTTGTTGGCGTTTGCTATACAACCTTTCAATAGACATATTGTGATGAGCGGTGGAGCCATACATTTCCCTAAAATGTTTAACGAAATCCTCCCATGTCTCAACACGGAGTTTCGTACGCCTCCACCAAAGTTCCTGCGCACCTTTAGAAAAGACTGGAGATAAGTATAAAAGCCTATCTGCAATTGGAATCTTTTTCTGTCTGATATACAAATCTAATTCCTTAAGAAAATTCTCTGCTGTGTCGAGTTTCGGATCGAAGTGTGGAATTGGTATATTAGAATGACCTGTATAAATGATGGATGGAATACTATTCACTGCCGGTGATGGAGCAGTAGAAATATTAGACTGATTAGCATTTCTAGAAGACTCAGGCTGCGTTATCTGAGACGAGATAACGTTTGAATGGGAAGTTGCAATGGAGACGGAATTCCTATCAGTCTGGCCTGCGATCGAGCTATTGTGCTCTCCGGAGTTGGAGACAGCAAATGATAAATCAGGATTGGCTGTGCCCTGTGCACTAATGTCGCCAGGGACAGAACAAGTATGAAACTCGGACATACAATTATCTCTATGAGATTCTATAGGTAGACTCTGTGACCTAGATTTTAGTTCATGCAATTCCAATGCAATTTTCTGCAAAAGTGCAGAGGTTTCCGATAAATGCCTTTCCAAAGAGGAAATTCTATCATCTAATGGTCCTATAATATTGGCTCGGATTGCCAATTTACTGTCAAATGTTTTAGCATAAGAAGTAATTTTGGAATTTAAAGAATCCATACCGTTACGATGATTAGCAAATTGATCAATGACAAAGTTTGCAAGTGGAATTACAGTACCATCAAGAGACGTAATTGTTAACTGGGCTTCCTGATTTTCGGAGAATTCAGCCAGCTGATGTTGAACGTTTTCCGCAAATGTAGAGTAGGTAGCCTGGTTTTCATCCTTCCATCGGGTAATTGAGTTCTTGAAGTTGTCAAGCGCGTGGTCCACCTTTTTCTGAAAGTCTTTTACAGAATCACAACACGATCTAATGTGAGAAGAAATAGTAGCACGTATATTAGTAATTTCCTTTTGAAAATTAGTTTTATCTGCATTAGTTGTTGTGTTAGGAACGAAAGTGTCCCTGTTCGCAGAAAAAGAGGGGTATCGAAAATTATTTTTCTCGACTTCTGTGAGTCTAGCCTTCAACAAAAGTTGAAGTTCGGGTTCCGGCATATCCGGAAAATCAGCTTTTAATTTAATAAGCAGCTGTTCTCTGGCTAGAGCTCGTTTGTGTCTTAGTTCTGGGGAACCATAGACACACCACATATAAATGGAATAAATCCAATAAATTAATGTGAGTATTAGTACTCCAATAAACATAAATGATCCGTAAGGAATCAAATGTTCAAGTACTGTCATGAAGGAATAGAATTTTGTCAGTAAAAATTCAAGAAAAGTAGCCATTGTTCAAAATAAATCAAAAATACGAAAAATTTGCAAACTAAAAATAAAAGAAACGATAAATTTAGCTTGATTTCACACGGTCGCCATATCAGGGGTAAATAAGGGGTCCTAATAGATTTTAATTGAAACCTACTTTACTCCAATTGAGGTTCGGAACTTGTCCTAAACTAAACTTTCGTATTATGGCTTTGCAATCTACTCAATTATGCATACGCAGATGTTGAGTATGGTTACAATAAGAAAAGAATAGATTTTATTAATATAAAACACAAAAAGAATTCAATTGACAATAATTCATATAATGGCCAATGTAATAATTTAAATGATAGAAAACAATCAATATAAAATTAGAACGATCTCACCAAATTTAGACCAAAATGGAAACCAATACAAAATAATACACAGTAAAGCTGCGCAGGTTAAAGTGATGAGAGTTGATAGTTGGAAAGAAGCCGGGTCCAAGGTCTTGACTCTTCCAAGGTAAATCCAGAACTGAGCTCAGGAAGAAGACTCTTGAGCTAGGAAAGAAATTGCTTAGCAAGGGACAGGAGTGTAGGGCAATATTGCACGCTAAGCTGCCCTGGCTCATGTTACATAGCTTAAAGATTTACTTGCAATCACCATACGGTGTGCCGGGTACACCTTGTCTCGACACTGTATAACGAAGTCGGAAAATCTGTTTGAAAGAAAAAATTCTTTTGTAGACAAAAATGATTTTGGCTTTGTATACATTTTTTCCTCTTTATATTCTCCAGGATAACTGAGTTTCATACTTGCTCTGGATTTATGCCCTGAAAGACCAAAATAAGAATGGTTTTAAATTATTAACCAGCAGGCAAAAAAGTAGGATTATGATTATAATTAGGAAACACTTTCAAATCTAAATGGTTTTGAAGTATTTAAGTCTCGCTGCAATAAAGTTAGGAAGCAAAATATTGTGTAGGATTCCTACTTACAAAAACAGTAGTCAAGTTCAATGTCCATTGTAATTGAATCGCCTTTAAATTCCTTTAAGATAGGACTCGCTGCCGGTTCAGTTCTCAATGTCATTTGCTGGCGAACCCGAAACTGTCCGGAGAGGCATTCTGGCTCACTAGACCAATACGCCATAGGCCGTTGGTTTTTATTGACCGCCGGTGTAGGATTTATAGGAGTCGTCCCATAGGAAAACCAGTATACAGTTGAACCTGGTTTGGCTTTAAAATCATCATCCGTAAAGTAATGTCTGGCAATCAAATGATTCTTCATTTCTTCACTAAGAATAGACGCACGCTCTATGAAAATTTATGAAACAAGTTCTGAATATTGTCACTAGGTATACATATAATAAATACAATAAATGATAACTATTCTCAAAGTATATAAAGTATTCTGGGAGCACTATCACTATTGCGGAGTCCGTTCGATGAATGTAGGGCAAAATACTAATTAGTCAAAATATACCCACTTTTATGGTGCTCATTTTGTGTTTTCACTGGTTTTAAAAATTAAGAAAATCTCCGACTAGCAGTACGTACAAATTTTATTACGTTAATTCATATATCACGGTTGTGATTCCCAAAATATTTGCAATTATTACCAGAAGATTTGGAAGTCAATTTCCTGATAACTCTTGGCAGACTTAATTCACAATTGTTAAATTCCGGAGGTATTACAGTCTCTTCCATATATAGTTTTATGTACATGTTATAATCCTCTTCAGTTATAAAGCATTGCCTGTTTTTTAAAATATAAATACTAGGGCATAAATATTTTGAAACAAAATAATAAACGCAATACGATAATAAAGTAGAACTTCAATTTTGTTTTACATGTAATGATTTGTCAGAGCCAAAAATCCAGTTTGAAATTGAATTTCTTCAGTAGAGGAGATTGCAGTTTTGCAGCGCTTGTTAAATTCCATATATTCAGGAAATGTGTGGCCATCAAATTTCCAGAGAAATGAAACTTTCAATGTCGACTTTTCAGAATTGAACTAAAATGAAAACAATTAAAACATTTAAAAGTTCCGGATTCGTAAACTTCAAAAATCTTAAAACCGAAAGCATGACGGCCAATAGAGTACGTTATTATCAATTACTTTTGATTGTCCCACAACGGCTGCCATTTTGATCTTTGCAAGCAATATTTGTCCTTCTGGCAAATAAGATCTCCAGAATGAAAAATAATAATAACAACACAATTTAGATTTTGTATTTGTTTGTAACGTAATAATTATGAAGAAGTTGTCATGACAAATGTTTATATTAGAGAGTTGACTACCTAATCTCGCCAGCGAAGTAGCAATTCGATTTGCAGTTAACCCTGGCTCTACCAAAGGACTACAAATGTAGTTTTACTACTTTTACATCGCTGTAACTTTGGGGGTAGGGCATTAATCCTTATGATTTCCAAGATACTCGAACCAAATTTATTTTTCTATAATTTCCAAAAAAAAATTTTTAAATTGCTACAAAAATGGCGGAGCTAGAGGATAGTTGTCAAAAAATGTCAATTTTCTGTCCATAAGATCCCATGTATAAGGCCACCAATTTTCAGGTAACCTTTTATAATTCCAAAAAGGTGGCAAAGGGCCATCCATGAATAATTTCCCCATTATAAATTATTGATTGTCAAAAGAGCACAGCAAGTAATCTACAAATATATTGTATGGTATATATTCATGCATGCGGATATTACATACAATAAATATATACATAAATATGCGTACTACATTGCCCAAATATGAATACCTATGTTCTATATTGCTCAAATATGCGATTATAAATTTTATATTGCCTAAATATGCGATTATAAATTCTATATTGCTCAAATATGCGATTATAAATTCTATATTGCCAAAATATGAGCGAATAAATTCTTTATCGCCAAAATATGGGAGAATAAATTCTATAGTGCCCAAATATGAGCGAATAAATTCTTTATCGCCAAAATATGGGAGAATAAATTCTATAGTGCCCAAATATGAGCGAATAAATTCTTTATCGCCAAAATATGGGAGAATAAATTTTGTAGATCCCAAGTATGAGAGAATAAATTCTATATTGCCAAATATGGCTGCATAAATTCTTTATTGCAGAAATATGTGGACATATATTCTATATTGCACAAATATACGTACTTGGCCAAATATGGGACATATATTCAATAATGACCAAATATGGGACATATATTCAATAATGACCAAATATAGGACATATATTCAATAATGACCAAATATGGGACATCTATTCAATAATGACCAAATATGGGACATATATTCAATGACGTCCCGGTACGCGTACGTATATTCTACATTGTCCAAATTCGCTTGGACATTCTATATTATCTAAATATATGTACATATATACTACATTGTCCAAATATATGCACATATATTCTACATTGTCCAAATATATGTACATATATTCTACATTGTCCAAATATATGTGCATATATTCTACATTGTCCAAATATATGCACATATATTCTACATTGTCCAAATATATGTACATATATTCTACATTGTCCAAATATATGTGCATATATTCTACATTGTCCAAATATATGTACATATATTCTACATTGTCCAAATATACGTATATAACACATATATTATGTTACCTACATCGTAAGAATAATTTCTGCAGCATATATATATCCATACAAATAACTAAATAAAAATTGCTAGCTCCGTTGTCAATGAACGTTCCCCAATCCACTGACTACAAATGTAGTCGTTTGGTATACTTAAGGATTGTTCCCATGTGTTGCTACAATTGTAGTCGTTTGGTCCCGTACCATAGAAAAAACCTTTGGTACCGCTAGAGTTAAGCAATTAATTATCGTAACTTTAAGTTACAAATTCAAAGTTCCAATTACTATATGACAAATGGTTAATTTTACCAACAGTCGTTATTAACTTTTATTTCACCACTTGATGTTTGAAATATGCGCCACCTTCGGTTCAAGGACAAATAGCGGTAGTACTATTTGGCACCCCCCAAAATGGATTTGGCACCCCCCAAATAAATGGCACCCCCCATTAAGGTGACCATATTTTCCCATTGCATACCATACATGCCCACCAAATAGAAAAAGCACCCCCAAATAGAAATGGCACCCCCCAAATAAATGGCACCCCCCAATAGAAATGGCACCCCCCAATAGAAATGGCACCCCCCAATAGAAATGGCACCCCCCAATAGAAATGGCACCCCCCAATAGAAATGGCACCCCCCAATAGAAATGGCACCCCCCAATAGAAATGGCACCCCCCAATAGAAATGGCACCCCCAATAGAAATGGCACCCCCCAATAGAAATGGCACCCCCCAATAGAAATAGCACCCCCCAATAGAAATGGCACCCCCCAATAGAAATGGCACCCCCCAATAGAAATGGCACCCCCCAAAAGAAATGGCACCCCCCAATAGAAATGGCACCCCCCAATAGAAATGGCACCCCCCAATAGAAATGGCACCCCCCAATAGAAATGGCACCCCCCAATAGAAATGGCACCCCCCAATAGAAATGGCACCCCCTATAGAAATGGCACCCCCCAATAGAAATGGCACCCCCCAATAGAAATGGCACCCCCCAATAGAAATGGCACCCCCAATAGAAATGGCACCCCCCAATAGAAATGGCACCCCCAATAGAAATGGCACCCCCTATAGAAATGGCACCCCCCAATAGAAATGGCACCCCCTAATAGAAATGGCACCCCCTATAGAAATAGCACCCCCCAATAGAAATGGCACCCCCCAATAGAAATGATAGTATTATTGAAATGGCACCCCCAACTGAAATGATACTATTATTGAAATGGCACCCCCGACTGAAATGATAGTATTATTGAAATGGCACCCCCCAATTGAAATGGCACCTAATAAAAAGGTGCCCACCAATTGAAACGGGTAAATTTCAATAAAGGGTGTCAGTCATATGGGATGTACTATTTCAATTTGGGGTGCCACTTTATTTGGAGAGTGCCATATCAGTTCGCCCAAATGATATGGCACTTCAGTTCGCCCAACTGATATGGCACTTCAGTTCGCGGGTGCCAATTCAATAATACTATCATTTCAGTTGGGGGGTGCCATTTCAATAATAGTATCATTTCAGTTGGGGGGTGCCATTTCAATAATAGTATCATTTCAGTTGGGGGGTGCCATTTCAATAATAGTATCATTTCAGTTGGGGGGTGCCATTTCAATAATAGTATCATTTCAGTTGGGGGGTGCCATTTCAATAATATCATTTCAGTGGGGGGGTGCCATTTCAATAATATCATTTCAGTTGGAAGGTGCCATTTCAATAATATCATTTCAGTTGGGGGGTGCCATTTCAGTTGGGGGGTGCCATTTCTATTGGGGTGTGCCATTTCAGTTGGGGGTGCCATTTCTATTGGGGGGTGCCATTTCTATTGGGGGGTGCCATTTCTATTGGGGGGTGCCATTTCTATTAGGGGGTGCCATTTCTATTGGGGGGTGCCATTTCTATTGGGGGGTGCCATTTCTATTGGGGGGTGCCATTTCTATTGGGGGGTGCCATTTCTATTGGGGGGTGCCATTTCTATTGGGGGTGCCATTTCTATTGGGGGGTGCCATTTCTATTGGGGGGTGCCATTTCTATTGGGGGGTGCCATTTCTATTGGGGGTGCCATTTCTATTGGGGGGTGCCATTTCTATTGGGGGTGCCATTTCTATTGGGGGGTGCCATTTCTATTGGGGGGTGCCATTTCTATTGGGGGGTGCCATTTCTATTGGGGGGTGCCATTTCTATTGGGGGGTGCCATTTCTATTAAGGGGTGCCATTTCTATTGGGGGGTGCCATTTCTATTGGGGGGTGCCATTTCTATTGGGGGTGCCATTTCTATTGGGGGGTGCCATTTCTATTGGGGGGTGCCATTTCTATTGGGGGGTGCCATTTCTATTGGGGGGTGCTTTTTCTATTTGGTGGGCATGTATGGTATACAATGGGAAAATATGGTCACCTTAATGGGGGGTGCCATTTATTTGGGGGGTGCCAAATCCATTTTGGGGGGTGCCAAATAGTACGACCGGACAAATAGTAACCAAAAACTAAGATTAAACCTGCTAGGAATTATTAAGTATAAAAAATAAAGTGTTTAAGAGCACCAATTAAATTTAAGTTGGAAGCATTACATTAAGTCACAGTGTGGACTTATTTTGAATTAGGTGTGTTAATTAAATAATTTGCTTCAGTTTTAAATACATTACATAATGATTCTTAATTTACTAACTAATGTGAAAAGCACACGACAATTGACAATTCCTACGAAAAGAAACAGTAAATAATACTACTGTGAATCAAAAGCCAAGTAATGTTTCGGACAATGTCTAATAGAATGGCAGAGCATTTTCATTGCTATCGCTCCGTGCATTTTTTCAAAGGATTAGGTGATCAACTTCAATCGGCCTGTTTTTATCTCCTGAGTGCGGTTGATCGCATGGTATAAGAAGTAGGTCGTAAAATAAAGGGAAAATTATTGTTTTGCGTCTTATATTGTCATCATAAATGTGTTGTACGCTCTACTAAACTTTTCAAAGCGATTACATCCATATTCTCTTGTTATTTATGCAGTATTAGCTTATTTATCGCGTTCAGCAATGAAGTCGAGGACTATAATCAAGTTTTCATGGAAATTGATCGAAGTAAGGCAGCCGTGGCATGTGGGGGAGCATATCTATAAAAACAAAAATTAGTTTATGTAGTCTAAATAGGCTAAGTATTTCTAGTGTAATTTTAATATCCAAATACAGGAACTCTTTTATTACTTATTTTTTGATATGCTAATCAAGAATCAACGAAATTATGAAACCTTGGACCTAATCAATTTTTTATTATTCGCTTGCACTCTCACTAAATTGGCTCTTACATGATATAAAGAGAAATTCATTAGTTTCAAAAAATACATGAAATATTGGTAATCAAATAACTAATAAAGTGTTGTAAAAGCGTCTTGTAAAAGCATTGCATTAAATAGATTAATAAGAACATATTTTTGAAAGCTTGGGTGTGGTACGCCGAAATAGTAAATGCAAATTGCTCAGAGGCAATTAGGAGGCAATTTCGAAAATCAAGTACTAGTATTATTCATTTACCATATTTTTTATTTGTGAGGTTACATGGAGGACTGTTTAATAGATATCGCAAAATGGGCTTTTTATATTTTTCGCAAATTTTGGGTTACTTCCTGCTGAGAATAAAAGTAACAAATGGAGTAAAAAGGCTTGAAATTGTCTACAAAAATTCTTTAATCATTTGGTCACTTATAGTAAATACAGTAGTTTTGGGATACTTTCTGTACATTTTTCTACATTTCGATTTAGCGATGAAAACTTTTGGTTTGAAAACATTCGGAAAAACTAACAATTATCTGCACAGCAGTGATGATAGTTGCAATCAGTGTCGAATTTAGACTAACAGCTCTTTTAAGGATGCCTCAAAACCTCCTCTTCTGGCGAAATATTATCACTACTTTAATGAAAAACATAGATTTATAGTTTGTTAACTGTTAAACTTTACTTCTCTTTCTGTTTTAATTAACAAATATACATTAGGTTATCAACAATTAAATAAAATTACATGTAAAATGGTTTACAAGTGTTCATATGTGGATCACATTTAATAAATTGTGAATTATACATATTTCATGTCTTTACTACTAATTGCATACTAATTAATTAAGATTTTAGCCTTATTGCTCGACAGTTGCAAGCGTCGGTTATTTCCTACCGCCTGTAAACTCCAGCGGCGGTAATGTCCGTGCGCCTGTAAATTCATGTAACCGATAGATAAGCATTCAATTTTAAATCGTTCGCTAGAAAGCAGTTCAAAAATTCTGCAGTTCAATTGTCTGGATAAATCTAAAAACTTCTGTGGAACAATCCTACAACCTCTGAGACAGGTATTTACAGTCGTTTTGGAACCCTACAAAAGCAGCAATAGTGAAGAAAATGCTGATGCTACGCAAGAAAAGCAACCCAAAAAAGCAAGAATAATGCCTATTTGGAAATTGCAAAATATCTTCGATGACTGAAAAGAAACTAGCAACACACATAAATCAGATGAAAATATGCAAATGGGCTAATTTCGATAACTACGTTTCTTGTATAACGTCAATTCACTGTGTCACAGGCAATAATTGGAATCATTCAACATGTAGCTGCTCATCCTATCAAAAAGACTACATTTGCAAACACAATATAGGCATCGCTATATTGCTTAAATTGTACGTTCCCGATGAGGATGCCAAAACCATTTTTTAGGTCAAAAAAGGAAACGGGGAAGACCTGGTAAAGCTAAAGCAGCGTTAGTTCTTTAGAATAACAAACTAAAACTTCATGCTTCCTAGGCATACCTGATATCCATATTCAATACAAATTTTCGTAACTGTAATGCATTATCATGGTTATGCATTACCTTAGATTTAAATTACATATATAACACGACTGATTTATAACATTAATATTTGTATACATCTACTAACGTATTGTACATTTAAATACTACTATTACTATTTCATGATTCATATATAATACCTATATCATATAAACTATGAAAACTTTCTTTTTGTTAACACAGCGTTTCAATAATTTCTTATTTGGTAAATAAATATCGTTTCTTGTTTTACATAAAGTTGAGCTAAAGTGATTATTTGTTGAGGATTTTGTACAACTTTTTGAGGTTCATTTTTAATTGAGGTTTTTGTACTAAATATGAGCATTTTTCACTAAAACTTGAGGCAAAGGTATATTATCAGTATTGAGTGATAGAAACTTGAGGCGACATAAATATTCATGAGGTAAATGCATTTATATGAGGCATAGTGATTTATTTTGTTGAGGCAAAGTGATTAATTATGAGGTGCACTTAAATGACAGCCTTTTACTTTTAGTATGTGACTGTGTGGATTGTGGTCTTTGGTAGACTATCTGTACTTCGTACCTGGAAGACACTGCAGGAAAAATTTGTGCATTAACAATGCCCGATAGTGCACTTTTATATGTTTGAAATTGCTAACATCTTATTAGCTCATGCATAAGCACACAAATTTATACATCACTAAGATTGCGGTTGAAAGCTGCAATTGTAATTAAAAGAAGGTAGTACAATATAAACATTGCCACTGGTTGCAGTTTTCTTTATTATGGTTTACAACAAAATGAATGTAGTGTTTACTTTATGCACTTTATTAACCGTGTAACATAAAGATGAAGCTACTTTTTATTAACGATATGTCTCGAGAATCTGAATACATAGCGCCTTGAAATATTTATGGCTATATAAGGCACTACTAAATTGCCTGTCATTTTTCTTAGATATTACTTAATATTTCAGTTGGCTTTTATCAGCGTACATCAATTCGATTTTTCAGTAATTTTTTTCGTAAATCATCTCTTTTAATAAATTTTTCAAATACTGTAAATGATGCGTAGTAATCAAGGAAGACATAAAAGGTGGAAATTACAACAAAAGAATGGACGACATTAAAATTATGCTACAGATACGAACAAGTTGTTTCTTAGTATTACGGTGTATTGTAGTAACTGCGTCATATTTCCTTATTACCTGTAAAATACTTTAATACTGAATCAAATTCAGTCTGTTAGACTTTGCATACATTGCCTCAATGGCCATTAACGATAATTATTTATACAGTACATAACTTGGATTTTGCAAAAATACAATGACTGTATTTTAAAGAAGTAGTTTGCCAAGATACTTGAACTTCATTCTTGTTGTCTTATTGATTCTAAATGTGTATGGTACTAGATGGTAGACTACTTGGTACATGTAAGTTGAAGTAGTAAAACCTTTACAAGCATTAATGATTAGTGATATCGCCTTTTTTATGTATACAGTTGATAAAAAGTGCAACTTTTAACTAATACTGTAATCCAGAAATTATTATCCCATTCTTAAGAATTGTTAAAATTAAAAGTAGGTGATGAAATAACATGTATTTCTGCTCATTACAGTTTTGTTATCAGTACACAATATTAATACATTGTTTACTTTGCTCAACTAGTATACACTGTGTAATATAAAATTAACATTTTATTAGCTTTATATCTGGAGACCTACAACGTGTAACATCTTTAGAGGGCGATAATTTTTTGACATATTACAGCGTTGTAGTAGTGGTAGTTACTGTCTATAACAAAATGTTCATTCACAAGTAATGAAAAATTGCATTGCTGCCGTCATCAAAAGATAAACACTATATCAGCACACTATAATATTCTGTGCAGACGTTTAGCTAGCCAAGCGTAGCAATCAAGTATTTACGGAAATCTAAAAAACTTTGCAACCCATAAGGATTTGAGATGTGGAGAAGCATCACTTTGTAATATTATATGCTCAATCATTAGTATATAAGGGAAAATTATCATTGTATTATGCGCACAGATATAAATTCCTCTTGGAGTTACGTCATAGAAACAAATAAACTTTTTGTCAAAAACGCTATTAATTAATTAATAAAGTTCAAGTGCTATGTATTTTCTAATTTTCCTGCAAGTTTTAGTCTTGTTTGGGTTTTCCACATCCACGGATACAACATGCGAAGATTCTCAAAAGCATTTTGCTAATCTATGTTTTACTCCAAACCCATTTAATCAAAGTAAAATTAATGACTCGTTATGTTTTTCATTTCCATGGTATATCTAATAAATTCTGTTAACAAGAAAACAAGAAATCAAATTTTATTATTATGCAATTATTGAAATCAAATAGTTAATTAACTATTTCTATTTAAAATAATTAATACTTTTTAAAGTCTGTAGATACTCAGCCGACCGATGGATGGTTTGCCGAATTAGGAAATGACGCAGGAAGATTACACATTTCAGAAGCCATTCGCGGAGAACTGCTCACCTTCAATGACAATTTTGAAAACGCTTGTGTTAGAGTCCGGGTTGTTCATAATCAAACCACTGATATATGGGGTGGCACGTTTTCTGGATACGGAAAAATGAATGCAGACTGCAAATGCAAAAATTCAGCGGATTTTCCTGGGGTGTTGCTTTGCGAATTTCTGAACCCCGGTGCTACAAAATATCGTACGTATTTCTTCAACATTCTACAAAGATTGCACAAGACTATTGTGTATCAAACAATAATTAACAACCCTTTTTTGATTTCAGACGAAAGCTTCAATTACTACACAACTTACACAAACAGTGATAATATTGTAATCGGCATTCAGTGCTATCCCAACGGACAAGTCGGCTGGATTGGATTTTCGGTGCACCAACAATTTAATGATGATGAGAAAAAAATTGTTCAAGACCATATTAAATCTCTGGGATTTTCACCTGAGAATACAGTCACAATGTATGATTACAAAAACTGTTCTTAAAGTCTATTGAGATTTTTGTTATTCTGTGGGAAAACTAATAATAAATTTCATATTTCAAAGATGAAATTGTATACAACGGAAAAAATGTGTATTTTGAACATACAGTTATTAATTATTATTCTCATTTTTTTTAAATGAAATTTATATACTAGGCTTTACAAATTACTACTATTACCATTACAAGTTTACAGTTTAAGAAAACGAAAATATCCATAGTTATCACATTACCAGCATGTTTTATTAAAAGAAACTCTAATATATCCCGTCAGGAGACCCGCGTCTCAATAAGTCATACTTCCGTTATTACCTTTCTTGTAAGTTCTGTTAGCGTGCATATGCAAAAGAGTTTTACAAAGCTTAATTACAAAAGCTTATTAAGGATGAGGATAATTTAACTATAATCTAAGGTATCTAATATTACTCTTTTCAAAAGAAATAATAAAGTCGAATAGCATCATTCAGAGAAAGTAAATTTGAATTGATTTAACATGGAATAATAATAGATATGTTCTGTTGTATTATAAAGTATAATTAGCTGCAGCACTTAAAACTTTAATGCATAAAATAAACATCTTCAAATTAAATGTACTGCATTAATGCGGAAATTTTCCTTCGTGTATGTGCATGTCATTAATAGTGATTTTGCGTTTGCTGAGTATTTCAGTATAATCAACAACATAATCTTTTTCGTCAAAAGAGCCATTTATTAATTTCCGATTATAGGCGTATTTGTATATACGTATGTGCCGTAGGTTACACACCAACTGTGAAATCGCATTTCATTTTTCTGTTTTCTATGTAATAAGTATAATAACGTATTTTTAAGTCTGTCGCTCTGTTATTTTTCCGTTCAATGGTTTTAAGTTTCTATAAGATACGATTGAATGTATTATTGTAAATTTAGTTGTCTTCAATCTTTCGTGCAGAGCAGACAGTTGTTCACTCTCTAATAGAATTTTAGAAATTTTGATTTAAAACTTATTTCTGTATAGGATTAGGAGTACTAATTGTCTATCCCATTAACACTGTCATAACGTTCATTATTTTCATTGTCGCACCTCTCCCAGTGTTTGAACTAAGTAAAGTTTTCAGAAAGTGGACAAGTAATTTCCCGTCTGAACACCAACTTTCCTACTCTCTTTCTCGATCTCGACTGTCCTACTGGCTTTATCCTAATAAATTGAAGACAATAAATTTTCTGTCTGGAATGTAACTTTATGTAGAAATCAGTTGATAAAGCTACAACGAATATTTATATGTGCATCCTGTAGCACAGGTACCAAGTCACCTAAGACAATGAATTAATTAATGAGCAAGTATTTTCTCAAGTAATTTCTCAGTATGGATATGAGAGAAATGTAAATGGTTTCTCTCGTGAGTCACGACACGACACTCACAATTGTGTCCAACAGCACTTTAGCTAATTTTCAGCTTAAGAACTCGTAAAACATTTACCATGCACTTTTTATATTACTTACATCTACTTTACGCTGTAGGGATTTATAAGAACATTCAAAAAATATGATTACCTTAGATCGTACAAAGTCAAAGCAACTGCTGTGGTTCAATATTGAATAGTATTTTAAATGAAATTAATATTTGTGTGCGTGACGTATGAAGTAGTACATCCTAGTATTTGTATATTGTCTAAAAGTAAGTTAATGAAGAAAGTAATGACAATATTGTACTACAGAGTTGTATCCCGTCACTTGAATGTGTCGTCTATCTCTCTTTCTGTCTGTATAAGCATACCTAATCTATTTGCAAAAAGTTAGACAAAGTTTTCAATCTAATGTAGATCATTTCAGTGTTCCAATAAATCAATAATTAATTCAATTTACTGTACAACACCAATGTAATGCTTTAAATGTCCAAATTGGAAATATTTCACTAAATACTTGTATAGTTATTACCGTTAATTATCGTTTTTAGTTTTTGGTAATTATAAACTAGAAACTGCTATTCTAAAGTTTCAAATTCAAGAAGGCCCATTAGAACTTCTTGTTAGTCATGAGTCATAACGCTACATATTATACTTTCTATTTCTAGGTACAATGTACTATGTAAATGTAATTGTGCGCAATACTAATACTAATAGTTAGGATATACTACAATTCAGGTCGATTTATTTTTTCATCATTTACTTCCTTTAAATACATTTATAAATAACGCACTCAAACAGAAATCCAATTATACAGAGGCAAATTGTGAAAACTAAAATAATGAATACGACAATGATATTTCCTCCTGTGTCAATCACATTTGGTTCGCCTATTCTATCATAAGCAAACAATTTCCGTTTACACAGTTCACAGTGTTCGCTGTAAGAAATTACATTCTCCCACCTCTTTGCAATTCCCGAATGAATCAAATTGTGCATTCGTAAAGCAAAATATTCTGGCAAGTGAAAGTGGTGGAACAAAGTTATTACATGTGAGGACAGTACATCACTTTTTATTTCATACAGGGGTTTTTTCAATTGAATATGAGAATCAAATAGAAAATCCCAAGCTTTCTTTTCAAAAAATCCATCAATTTGAAAATCGGCGAACACGGCATTCTGACATTTAGCTACACTCATTTGGAGAGTTTCCTCGGGATATCCTGAAGGAAGAGTGACCTTTGACAGAAAATCTTGGCATTTATCAGCGACATAAAACACCAGATGAGACAAGGCATCTTTTACTAAGTCATTCGTAAGTATTCCAATAATATTTTTTTGTGAATGTTTAGAAGAGTTTTGTTGGGCATTAAAGTTAGTCGACTGCATGTGAAACTGTATATCTTTATTTTGAAGCAGTTCGTTGTAAGATTGAAATTTTGTAAAAGGTTTTGGTGCCAATAAGTTTGTCGTGACGATTCCTTTGTATCCATTAATCATAACAATAAGTGCAAGTAAATAGCTGGTGAACATCAACCGAAACTTATTCTGGGTTTTAATTTTCTTAGGAAAGGAAGCTCCTTGTTCCACACACATACTAATTAAAGTAAAGGCAAACGTCGCAAATTTGCAAATATTTTCTCTGTTTTGATATTGAGGAAATTCGACAAGTGAATGAGAAATGATATAAAGGGTAAAAATATAAATGGGCAGAAATACTAAAAGCCCTATCCATAAATCTGAATGAAAAGGGCTAAGAAAAACAAGGAAGCTGTATTCATTGTCAGTAGTCAAGCATGATAGAAAGGTTAAACCATTACGTTGGGTAAAAAAAGCCACTTGGGAATAAATACTTTTTGTCCCCATATCCAAAAAGGTTAAATCTTTTATCTCGTTCGGCATGCTCTGAGTTATTCTGTGGAAACCCAGAAAAGCTTTTTTGTCAAAAATTAAGGAGGCGTTTTTTAAATTTTCCAATATCAAAGATATTTCTACCAGTTGTTTCATCATATCGTTGTTGAAAGCTTTGGATGGCTTGAACGTTTTCAAATTTAATGGTTTGCATGTCACTTTACAATACTTTTTGAATGCGAAATGAGAGAAATAAGGGAAAAACCAAAATCTTAATTTAAAAAGAGAATCAGTTTTCCATTTGTTGAGTAATTCCAGGCTCAGGGTTTTTATGTTTAAGTTAACTGGTATAAACATGTGTGTCAACGGCTGCATTTTTCTCTTTCCCAAGTTTTCCGAAAAGATACTTTGATATTTTCCTCTTGTTTTCTCGAATTTTAGTTGAGTCTCGACGGCATTTTCTTCTTTACCAAAACCATTGCAAAACCTACAAAATCCCAACATATCCTGTGACTTGAGAAAGTAGAAAAAAGTTTTCTCTGGCAAAGCGCTTTCACCAAGTCTGGCAACGACCCTTACTAGAAATGACAGATCAGAAGATGGTTTCTCTGTCACTATAGTCAAGTAAGTATTTGGCTGGTATTTGTTGTTAACTATTGTCCCGTCGTCGTATTCAATTGATTTCAGAATATTTATTAGTAAATTACTTGTGGCATTGAATTTTGTTTGCTGGAATTGTGGGGGCAGTTGCCACTCTTTAAATAGAGTATAGTAAGCGTAGAAATAATGAAAATCAATGAACTGCCTTTCGTTTTCATGTGGAAACAGCATAATATGCGAGATACAATTAATGTATTTATGGCGTTTTATTGTCCGAAACCTTTTGTCATCTTCCAAAAGTGCATTTCTTGTTGAACCGATGATGCTCCACTTTGGAGATGTATGGTATAAGTAGTCGAGACTCCAGTATTCATAATTTATGCTTTCTGTGGAATATGCGTTTTCTATGGCGCGCTTTAAATTAGGTCTCCGGTTTAGCGTTTTAATATCACTATTCCATATTACTATAGGAGTTTCAATTCCAATTAAAGCGATATCTTTAGAGTATGGAGAATCAAAGAAAAATAAATTAACTACACAGTTCGAATAAATTTTAGTAATCACTTCGATTACTTCTTGTGAAGTTAAAGCAGGATGCATTGTTGACACAATTATTTAGAATTTTCAAACCTGTGTTAGTTATTTTTCCTATTACAATCTCAGTTAGAATAACTGATGACTTTATAACACTTCTCTGCCTCTGCATGTGCTCCCATTTTCAAAACTTTGCCAACCAATGATTTTATTTTAATCATGGCAATTTTGAAGTAGGTCAAGTTAGGTTCACCCATACTGGATTGCAAAATTCAGAGCTTTTACCGCAAAATCACTTATTTTGTAAAAACAATTTCTCACAGAAATGTAGTAAAATTTTGATTTCTTGCCCAATTTGCAACAATAAATAAAAAAACTTTATTTTTCTACTTATCTTGAGAAGACAGTAATTTTCTGCCGTGTAAAGATTTGAATTATATTTTATAAGCAACTTAAAAGGCAAACTTTTCCATTGTCAATAACAATCCGTCTGCTCTTTATTAATAATTTACGTGAATTCATTATGTAAAATTGAAAACTTTGCTTGCTGAAACATTACGTATAAATTAATAGTATCGCTTATCTTAATTATTAATATCGTTCCGCTGTACGTCAGCAATGCTTTAAATAACAGAAAGGTATTGACTTGAAAACTCCCACTATCGCACTTATCATAATTTGGCTATTCTTATCATGGCACGCTAATCTTAAAATTATAGAGCAACTATACTCCTGCAAAAATGTATTACCCGATTCCCTATATCCACTCAGTGCCATGTATTGATAAATCATCTATGAGCCAACATAGTGCTTGTTACAGAAATGTTATAGAAAACAACTTTTAGGTAAATGAAAAGAATTTTACTACATCTACTAAGTATATTATGAAAAATGAAAAAATTTAAAAATTTTAATTAATTTTAATTATAAAATTTATATTATTTAATTTTAAAATCATCTTATCTCATATTTAAAAAAATAAAAATACTTAGGAAAGCTGATTCCTTTCATTTATCAATGCTTAAGGGCATATATCAGCAATTCTTAAGCTATAGATTAATACACTTCATATACAATGGCCCTATATTTATCAAAAATTTTTGTAATTAAAGAACCAGAAATTGCTTTCTTGTTTTTCCTTGACTCAATGGAGATTTATTTATTAATCAAACAATCTATTTGTTAATACAACTGAAACAATGTAGGTAAGTGAATATTGTGTATACCACACCAATCACCAATTCTTCTTGAAGCAGAAGTAGAACAAAGTTAACTTCTGCCTAAGTTAGAGTTAGGTTCAAATTTTCATATCTGTTTTTAGTTTTTAAACAGATTTATGCAACATGTTCCATGACGGCCTTAAAGATTCGGTATTTTCAGAGTAACGACCTTCTGTAATCTGCAAAACTTGACTTTAGTTGGCAATAACAACATCCTACCAGCAAAAGAATTCTCACGATTCTTCTTTCATGAATAATAACACTGAGGCCATATGCTTTATTTTGCTCAATCATCATACCTATAAAAACATATATTGGAATAAGATTGACAATTCATTTTAGAACAATGTTTTTATTTTGCACTGGCGTGTCTCAGTTTCTCGATTATGCACAGGCACTGAAAGATTATTACGATTATTATTGTAAACGCTAGAATAAAATGTTAACTAAGGTAATGTCCTTGTTTATTTACATGAGATTTTCTTCACTCTGTTATTGCACTTCATTTTTCATTGTACTCTAGAGAGTAGAGAAGTCTTTTACTAATTGTATTTTTAGATATTAAATATTAAAGTTAAATAAATAAATATTTGACAAGTAACTTTTACAACGTTATTTAAACTGTAATTACATATTTGTATTTATGGTTCATTTCAATTCCCGTAAAGGAGAAACCAGTATACAATTACAAATCGCGCAAGCGGAATATTCTCAAAACACATGATTCAAAATTGTAAGACATGATTTTGTAGACAATTGGCAACTAAAATGTGGAAAACATTGATTTTTGCCACAATATCTGCACTTGTAGAATATTACGCGGAAGAATACAGGAAAGAGGACTTGGTAGAAACTTTTGTTGTCAATTCATCAAATTATTATTTACCTCATGTGGAGTCATTTGACTTCATTGTCGGTAAGAAGAATTAATTTTTATGCAAGCGGAATTATTGTAGTAATAATAAATTATAATCATTATATATTACTTAAGTGTTTAATGGGGATAAACAATAGAAATTGGAAATAATATATGATTTCGCATTTTTAAGTAATTATTAGAAATAACTCGAATTTGTATGATAAAATAATTTAAAAATTTTAGATTTTTTACGCTTTAATCAACAGTTGGCGCAGGATCAGCGGGGTGTGTTTTAGCAAGCCGTCTTTCCGAAAATCCATCTATTAAGGTTTTGTTACTAGAATTCGGAGGAAATCCACCACCCCAAACTGAAATCCCAGCGTATACTGCATTCTCACGTGAATATTCAAACACATCGAGCATCATTTATGACTACCTCAGTGTCCCCCAGAAGCATGCAAATAATTTGGTAAGTAAAACAGTTTTACAGTGTCACTCAAGATCATACAATTCCTGAATTTCTTTATGGACTGAAAACCTATTTGCCTCCGTGTCCGTATGACCCTCATTTGAAACAAATAGAATTAGTCACTCTTTAGTCCGCTTTCAGGAACCCTATTGGTCAAGTAGCTAAATGAACATCAAACAAAATATTAATTCACGTTTTTTGAATAATAAACAGTCAACTCGTTAATTTAGCATTTAAATTCAAATATCAATTCACTTATGATAGAATTATGTATTTCAGCATTTTAGTAGTACTAAACCCCGTGAATTGTAATTACTCTCTTTGTCATGCTACTGAATTATATTCATGAGCAATGTCAAAAGAAATCGGAATACCTATACATAAGCTGACTTCTATATTTATTAGTTTCCCTAACACCGCAGTAGATTTAAGTTGCTCTCTAATCTTGAGAAACAGGTCATGACGCATAATTTATTTTATTTGTCATACAATTGCATGTAATTTCATTAAAAGTAATATCACTTAGCGGGTTTTATTCAAAATTTACTGTGTTCAATCCAAATATAAAAGTTATAACATTTATTTTGACAGATAATCAGAGCTGTACAGGGTAAAGTCATGGGTGGCGGCTCTACTGTTAACGGAATGGTGTTCAACAGAGGAAATCCTAAGGATTTCGACAACTGGGCACTAATAACGGGAGATGCATCCTGGAGATATAAAAATGTACTAAGATATTTCAAAGACATTGAAAATTACCACGGAGAGTTTCCATTGGGTTGTAAGTATCTACGAGTAAAAGTCTCTTTCTTGTAGTCCTTCGTTATCAGATTATTAGAACCGAAATAACAAAGCGCTGTATAAATGTAGTAAGTGAGATCAATAAAAGTTGCATATTTAGTCTAATAGTCATATTTTAATTTCTGTAGCCGAGCACGGAACGGAAGGCCTGATGACAGTCTCTAAGCAAGATTTTGCTCCTGGTCGAACTGAATGGTTAGAAGCAGGAAAAGAAAAAGGTTACCAAACTAGGGATCCAAACGGCCCCCAAATGCCAGGTAAGATTATATTTCAATCTTAGTTGAATACTACTTGCTTGTACTAATTTACTTAACTACTAGTAAAATTTTGTAATATTTTAATCAAGAATAATAATACTAATATCCTCTTTTAATGTATAGGTTTTGCTCCTTTCGAATACAATAAGAAGAATAGCAGACGTCATAGCTCGTACTTGGCTTATATAAAGCCGTTTGAATCAGAAAGACCAAATTTAAAAATTATGCGATATGCAGAAGTTACTGAGGTTAGTATCGTAAATTTACTAATTTAGTAGAAGAATTAAAACTAATTCGACTGAAAAGAATACTGCTACAATGGAACAAGTCTTAACTATCTTGCGTAGACAAAGAAATGCCAAAATACGCGTTAATCTATGACTATCTTGTAGTCAAAATCTAAATGAGATTTGAAAACCCATATACTACTAATTAAGGAATACACTTTATCACGGAATAAACTGTATTATTACTAGCAAATTATAAATACACTATAGAAGAACACAGTAGCTTAACAAAAGCAAAAATACCTTTTTGCAACTGGATAATTGTCTAAAAATAGAAACCAATAAATGGTTAACAGAACTGTATTAAAATATACGATTTACGTAAATCAATCCAAAGAATTATTTATTCTCACTTTTCTCGATTAAATTCGTTAAATTGGAATTACGATAAAACAGAAAACCTGATGCTAAAATATTAAAGTTAAGTCAACAAAAATTATTGCTATGTATGTTCTGCGTGCTTTCCTGGATGACTCTCAGAGGGAAATTTTATATACTGGAATTAAGTTACTTATTATTAAATTTGGGAGAAATACATCAGAAAACCGAACCATACAGGGCAACTATGTGTACCAATTATGAAGTCATCGTATCATATTTTAGAGAAACTTAATCTGTATCAGATTTGGCAACTTGAACTATGTATATAGGTAGCCTGTAATATTTACAAAAAACAAAAAACAACACAGATAGCTTCACAGGTTTTATTATTTAATATTTATAGCTCCACAAGAATTAATCAGTGATCACAGAAATATTCTAATAAGCTTAATAATTACTGCACGTCAGAGTTATTTGTGTGATACAAATTGCATTAAATAATAGACAACAATAGTAATTTTATAAAATGCCAAAGTTAAACCATCATCAATTTAATTACCAGTTTACTTTGCTGTAGATTTTGATTGATAACAACGGTAAATCTTATGGTGTGATGTTCAAAAAACATGGAACTTTTGGTGCTGCATTCGCAAATAAGGAAATTATTGTATCAGCGGGAGCGTACGGCTCTCCCCTTTTACTAATGCGATCAGGAATTGGACCTGTCGAAGTTTTAGATAAAGCAAATGTAAACGTTACAAGTACCTAAATATCGAATGTACGTAAAATGTATACAAAATACTAAAACTCAAAAATGTAATTACTAAACTATTTGACGCAACATTAAAGATACAAACACGGGTCAACCTCCCAGTAGGGAAAAACTACAAAAACCATCCTGTGATATCATTACAGTTTTTCACGCAAGATAAGTTTATCATTCTGGACCCAGAAGAGGAATATAATCAAACAGTCATAGATGATTTCGAAACAAATGGAACCGGTAAAAATTTTGTTCAGATATTCAGATCTGTTACGTTTAAAAAAGAAATCCGTATTATTAAAATTAAATTATATTTAAGAGTATAGGTACATGCACTCTGTTAAGTGAAATATGACATTATTATCTTACGTTAATGAACACTGTAAATTGAAATGGGACATTTTTTAATTACAACTTACTATCTTATTTTTAGGTCCGCTAACGTCTGGTTTTAGAGGTTTGACTGGTCAAGCTTTTTAGTTTCCTCCGTTGCTGTCTCCGAAAACCAAAATGACTGGCCCGATTACCAATTCACGTTGACAACCGGTTCATTTAATCTCTCCAAAGACACTGCTGACATTGGATACCCCATGGATCACGGGGTTTTCTTAACCCGACCTAAAAGTAAAGGAAATGTCGCCATCAACCCAAAAGACATCACAGGACCGCCAATTATAGATTTTAATTTTTTGCACGACAAGAGGGACACAAAAATATTTATGGATGGTATGATACAAGTTGTTAAATAAATATCATCAATAGCCTAAATACAAATACAACTTCTAAAATGTAGCAGAAACTACTACTAAAGTGTATTTTAGTAGTGTTGAAGATTTTTGTACATTAAAATTTTCAAAACACAAGTTTTCTTTTTGACTGATAGCAATCAAGATGAGTTTGGATTTATACGAAACGACAAGTGTCTACAACAAGAAAAAAGTGAAGTATACTAATATTCCAGTCCCAGCTTGCAAGCATTTGCCTTTTAGGTCGGACCCTTATTGGGAATGTTACATTCGCAACAAGGTCTCTTCTGGTCTTCACCCTACTGGAACGTGTCCAATGGGTCGAAATCAATCTGATGCAAAAGCAGTTGTGGATTCTAAATTACGGTAATCATTTTAATTTAATGCTGTAAAGACAGTTTTAATTATCTGTACCACATAGAATTAATAATTATTGCTACATTAAAAATTGTGAAACCGTTTTTAGAGTTTTTGGAGTGACAGGATTAAGAGTTGCGGATGCGTCAATTATGCCTGAAGTTACTAACGCCAATTCACAAGCTGCGGTCCTTATGATAGCGGAGAAAATATCTTCGGAAATTAAAATTGTTTGGGGCATTTAAGCATAAGTAACAAATAACTTTAATCGTCTAGTAAAAAATAAAAAACAGATACATGAGAGTATGTGCTAATGCCTCCTATAGCTGCAATAATAGGGTATTAGGTAACTTTGAGTCTTTAATTTGACTTAGTATTTCCTAGGTATTTAGTTTTTAAGTAAAGTGTGTACATAGCAGTTAGCATGATTTGTGATTTTCCCAAAATTATGTTTCCCACCGCGTTACTAAGTCATAGTCATAATCAGTAAATGTAGACCGATTTATTAGTAATATAAACATATTACGGGTTTCGGAATTTATTTATAAATGCAGTAAAATGATTCTACACAATATGTGTTCCTCAATCATTAAAACTTGCATTGTTTCAAAACAGTTATTTATAATTTTTGGTTAGTAATTTTTGGTTTTAAAAGTCTCGCCAACAATAGAAATGGTCATTTGATTTTATGATTTTAAGTAGTTATTTATTTTTGCATGTCTGAATGTCTGAACATTATTGTACAAGAGTGTTTCAGAATGGTAAACACTATTCTATCGTTGATTAGGTCTTCTTTGAAATGTGGGCCTTAAAATTCATTTAAAACCATTATTGAAAGGCAAAAAGCAAAACATGGCAATTTTCCCCTTTTCCTAATTCAAGAATTAATTTGCGACTCCCATAGTCTATAGTGCTAACGTTTACGTACTATCAGCATTTTGTAATTATGCCCTATACATAAATGAGGTCAAGAATTGGTTTATTGGATACTTCTTGCTGTTCTTCTAATTCTTTTCCAAAGCTGTAGTTACAAAACGATGAAAAATTTTCATGTAACTATGCAGTAATATTAAATCAAAGTAAGTATCACAAAAACGAATTACAAATTCTGATATCTTGCACAATGACTTTGCTTTAGCTGTGGTAGCGATGAAATTAGGCTCATCAAATACCTTGTAAATGAACTTCCCTGTAAATGTAGAAGATTCACATTTCAATGTCACTTTGTATGCTCAGTAATCCAACTAGTTTCGAAGGTATCTTAAATGCTTTACACAAAACATGGTGTCTTACTGTTTTACATTCTCAATTCGTTGCATACGAATAAGAATACGAGAAAGAAAAATGAAAAAACTTTTCGGTTAATTTCTAAAGTAATCTTATCTTATATTAAAAAAATTAAATACCTAAGAAGGCTGATTCTTTTCATTTCATTCATTCATTTTCATTCAATGCTTAAAGGTATCAACAATCTGCAAGCTAATTATGCATTAATGAACTTCATTTACAGTGGTACTAAGAAATTATTATTCCAGAACCGGAAATTGCTATTCATGTTTTTCCTTGACTTAATGGAGAATTATTTATAAATAAGACAAGGTATTTGATTAATACACGAGCAATACAACTAAAACAATTACAAGTGAATAATGCGTACACTGCATTAATCACCATCCTAGAAGGAGAGGTTAACATAGTTAACTTCTGCTTAGGTCAGAAGTGAGTTCAAAGTTTCATATCTGTTTGTTCTTAAAGCAATGAAGAGATTATACAAATTTGTCCCATGACGTGCTTTAACCTTCAGCTAGCTAGCGATGAAGCTAGACCTTCAGCTAAATTTTTTGTAAAACTTGACTTTAGTTGGCAATAGCGATATACTACTCAGCAATAAAGAATTCTCACGATTCCTCATTCATGAATATATTAACATTGAGACCGTACATTTTATTCTACTCAGATATCATACGATAAAATACACTTGGAATAAGATTGACAATGCATTTTGGAACAAGGTTTTTATTTTGCACTGGAATGTCTCATTTAATTCTGGATTATGCATGCACTCGCACTACACAATATTACAACTTATTACAATTATTATTCTGAGTACAATAGAAACCAGATTATCAAATGTTAACTAGAGAAATGTCATTGCTAATTTACATGAGGTTTTCTGATTTCTGTTTTTCCACTTCATTTTCCATTGTACTCTAAAGAGAAGAGAAGTCCTTCTTCATTATTTGATATCTAAACAAATCCGACGCGGAGAATATTAGCAAAGGCATGATTTAAAATTGTAACACATGATTTTGTGGACAATTGGAAACTAAAATGTGGAAGATATTGATTTTTGCAACAATATCTGCATTAGTTGAATATTACGCAGAAAGATACAGGAAAGTGGACTTGCGGGAAACTTTTTTGGTCAATTCATCAAATTATTATCTGCCTCATGTAGAGTCATTTGACTTCATTGTCGGTAAGAAGAATTTATTAATATGCAAACTGAATTATGCTTAAACACAAAAGGTGGAAATTATATTACTTAGATGTTTGGGCTAAGATTTACAATAGAAACTGAAAATATATGATACATCAAATGGTTTTAGTATTCGCATCTTTTAGCTTAATAGAAATAACTCGATTTTTTTCTAAATAATAATTATCAACAGTTGGTGCCGGAGCAGCGGGGTGTGTTTTAGCAAGTCGCCTTTCCGAAAATGCATCTATTAAGGTTTTGTTACTTGAATTTGGAGGAAATCCACCACCCCAAACCGAAATCCCAGCGTATACTGTTTTATCGAGTGCATATGGAACGTCGAACATCATTTTTGACTACCTCAGTGTCCCCCAGAAACATGCGAATAATAAGGTAAATAATATAGTACAGAGTTTTATATTGTCCCTCAAGTTCATACAGTTCTTGATTATGGGCTGAGAACCTGTATTATGATACTCATTAAAACAGAGAGACATTAAAGTCACACTGTAGTCAAGCAAGGCTTTCAGTTATGCTATTGGTCGCTTGGCTAAATGGACCTCAAACATTAGTTGACAGTGTTTTTTATTATACAGTCAAATTGTAAATGCTTTTTTAAGTGACTCTCTAATCTTGTCAAACAAGTACTTTATTACACACATACTTTATTACGTTTCCCATATTATTTCAATAAAAGTAATAGCATTTAACAGGTTATAAAATTAATTGTGTTCAATCCATTAAAAGTTATGGCATTTATTTTGACAGACAATCAGAACTATGCAGGGTAAAGTAATGGGCGGTGGCTCTACGGTTAACGGAATGGTCTTCAACAGAGGAAATCCTAAAGATTTCGACAACTGGGCGCTAATAACGGGTGATAATTCCTGGAGATATAAAAATGTGCTAAGACATTTCAAAGATATCGAAGATTATCAAGGAGAGTTTCCATTGGGATGTAAGTTTTTAAATTCTCTGCTCATTTTTCTGTATAAAGATATAGCATTATGTCTAAATATAGTGAGGTCATTAAATGTTGCTCTAATAGTCATTTTTAATTCTGCAGCTGAGCATGGAGAGGAGGGCCTGATGACTGTTTCTAAGCAAGATTTTGCCCCTGGTCGAACTGAATGGTTAGCTGCAGGAAGAGAAAAAGGCTATCAAGTTAGGGATTCAAACGGTCCCCAAATGCCAGGTAGGTTAATATATGTTACGATTAGTATTTATCAAGGTTAGATGAATAAAACATCGAAGACAGCTTAGTATACTTTTGTAGAGCAATTGCTCAATTTTGTTTGTCGCAGTTTTATATAATACATACATAATCATTGCATTGCATTTATTGTACTGTGTACTGTGTATCACACTGTTGCATATGCAATGTGTAGTATTACTATATTGCATTACATGTAATAATATATTTTACTATAATACTACATTCTAGTAAAAGACTCCTACATCCATGATGCTCTTTCTTAAGTAATGCATAGTCAGCGTTACGCCGTACTGACCGATTTAATGTTTCGATTTACATTATTCATTGCTTTCAATATTTATAACAATATTTCCATTTTAGGTGAATACTTGCTTGTAGCAAAATATAGTACTTAAATATGGTAAAATTTTATAGTAATTAAATCAAGGGTAAGAATATTAACATCCTCTTTTATTTTATAGGTTTTGCTCCTTACGAATACAATAAAAAGAATGGCAGACGTCATAGCTCGTACTTGGCTTACATAAAACCGTTTGAATCAGAAAGACCGAATTTAAAAATTATGCGATATGCGGAGGTTACTGAGGTCAATATCTTAATTTTATTAACTTAGTATAAGAATGAATAGTACCTTAACTATAAAGAATGGAGTCAGTCGAAAGAAGATTACAAGTCAAACTTGTAATCAGTAATTTAAAATTTGAGGACGCCAAAAATGTAATATTTCGCTCTTCAAATTTTAAATTTCGGAGATTAACTGCTACCAAGGGGCAAATCTTGGGTAGATAAATGCAAGTACTGTAAAACGATTACAAATGTTTAAAAAATACCAGGGTGACCGCGTAGTATATGTCACCGTCAATGAGCTCACACGGGCATCGAAGGCTCGATGACTACATTTTTTATCTGAGAATTTCTTCCTATCCTTCCCATGTTAAGCATTGAACTCTTAAATCTTAAATCTTAAACAGAACAGTGCTGGAGAAAAACAATTTTCGCCCCTAGTAACCCTTTATTCAATTAGAAATTTTGCTGATATTTGCAAAGTTCACATTTATTTATTTTCTCTTGGTCACAGAAATACCATTTCAGATAACCTTTAAAAAATAAATTCTCAGATAAAAAAATGGACTATAGGTTCTGACGCCACATTTGAAATGACGGGTCATCGAGAACACGGCCCGGCCAGGCATCGAAAGCACAATTAAAACAATTGAATTTCTTTAGTAATAGTAATTTATTGGTTGAAGTCATAAAAGGGTCATCAATTCAATTTAAAAAATCATTAGATACATTTACGTAATAATTTGCTGAAAAAATCGCTGTGTAGACCAATTATTCGCTGTTTTACATGATATTCCGGTATGACACATGATATATTATTTTTTTGCAAACATATCTATTAGCTTCATGTCAATCACGTTTCTTCATGTCAATCAAGTTTCCTCATGTCAATCAAGTTTCCTCATGTCAATCAAGTTTTCCCAAGTCAATCAAGTCAATCTGCATTTCTTTCATGGGGGTCCATGGCGTAAATAGGTTTTCCAAAAGGGGCTTACGAATTGACTTTTTGCTACTGCAGGGAATACATTTCCTTAAATAAAAAACGACAAGAGGTCGAGGGACAGATAAGTTGGGTTCTCTTTTCGTCTGCTATTGGCAGGTAACTAATCTTAATAGTGAAAGACTTTTTGTCTCCCTTCCCTTCTTATAGTACTGATATTAACACAACTTTTGACTAGGGATATGTTGACGGTAAATACCTAGGAACCTTTTTACGTTCATTCATTTCTTTTGTATCATACCCATAAATCCACCAATACATTACCATTATTAGTGAAATTCAACAGTGCTTTGACGGAATGTCATTTCGGAATGTCATGTAAAAATTATAATTATAATAATTAGTCTACATATTGCTTTTTTCAACAAATTATTACATAAATGTATCTAATGCTTTTTCAATTGAATTGATGACTCTTTTAAGACTGCGGCCAATAAATAAATTACCACATTAAAGAAATTCAACCGTGGTTTATTTGCGCTTTCGATGCCTGGCATGGCCCTGGTCTCATCCCCTGGTATTTTTTAAGCATTTGCAAGTATAATCGTAAAGCACTTTCATTTTTACAGGGAATATGATAATCAGGTCGTCAGGCGGTTGTCAGAAAATCGTTCCTCTTAGTCCCACTCTTCTGAATTAAATTCGCTAAATTGTCATATTTACGGTAAAATGATTCAGAAGTGGCCCTAAAAAGTGTAAAAAGTGTACAACATAAAGTAAAACCTAAAACAGTTGTATTTAAAATACGGGTGTGGTCTTGCTTGAAAAATAAAGGAATAGCAGAATACCACGAAAGGTGAAAACATTTCTTGTGTTCCTCACAAAAGGCAAGCATATAGATGTACACCGTGAAAACAAAATTTAATACGTTACTAAACTTAATAGCTCACTGTATGTCTGTTGCATAACACAATCTACATTATATAACTAGCATAGCCAGCAAAATTATAGCAATTTTATGATAATGTCAAAATTAAACCATCATCAATTTATTTACAAAAAACGTTGTTATAGATTTTGTTTGATGACAATGGTAAAGCTTTTGGTGTGATGTACAAAAAACATGGAACTTTTGGTGCTGCATTCGCAAATAAGGAAATTATTTTATCAGCGGGAGCTTATGGCTCTTCACTTTTACTAATGAGATCAGGAATTGGACCTGCCGAAGTTTTGGAAAAAGCAAATGTAAACGTTACTAGTACCTAAATATCAAATGTGTGTAAAATGTATTCAAAATACTAAAACTCAAAACGTTAATCACTAAACTATTTGATGTCGCATTAAAGATACAACCCCGGGTCAACCTCCCAGTAGGGAAAAACTACAAAGACCATCAGGTGCTAACAATGGAGTTTTTCACGCAAGATAAGTCTATCATTCTGGACCCAGAAACGGACTATAATCAAACTGTCGTTGATGATTTCGAAAGAAATGGAACGGGTATAAATTGCATTCAAATCTGTTTTCGTTTAAAAATGAAAGAAATCCCTAATTGAAATTAAATTATAATTAAACAATGGGGACTGCAGTTTGGGTAACATGCTGACACGCTCTGTGTTATAAAAATAACTTTTTTTTATAAAATAGGCAAATTGTAATTCGTTTTCCCATTAACTTTTATTTGTAATATTATACAGTCTGTTAATATTACATTATTATATGTGAAATATGGTATTATTATCATACGTCTTAATGAACACTATTTGAAATGGAGCAATCCTTAATAACAACTTACTATTTTTAGGTCCGCTAACGGCTAGCTTTCAAGGTTTGACTGGTCAAGCTCTCTTAGTATCCTCCGTTGCTGTCTCCGAAAACCAAACTGACTGGCCGGATTACCAATTCACATTGACAAGTGTTTCATTTAGCCCACCCAAAAATGCTAGTGACATTGGTTATTCCATGAATCACGGAATTGTCCTAACCCGACCTAAAAGTAAAGGACATGTCGCCATCAATCCAAATGACACAACAGGACCGCCAATTATGGATTTAAATTTTTTGCACGACAAGAGGGACGTAAAAGTATTTATGGACGGTAAGACAATTTGTTAAATAATTATTGTCAATAGCGTAAATACAATTTCTAAATTGTACAAACATACATAGGCATACTTTTCTACAGTAGTACTAAAGCAATTGTAGATTAAAATTTTCAAAAAACTCGGTAATAATACATAATAGTACATAATATATCCTAGAATTAGTTAAAAAGGATGATACATGTTTTACCTTAACTTCAGTAGTAGTTAAAGTGAAATCAATGTTGAACATCATAATAAATAGTGTTATTTTTCACTGATAGCAATCAAGATGAGTTTGGATATTTTCGAAAAGACAAGTGTTTACAAGAAGAAAAAAGTAAAGTATACTAATATTCCAGTCACAGCTTGCCAGCATTTGCCTTTTAGGTCGGACCCTTATTGGGAATGCTACATTCGCAACGGAGTATTTTCTGGCCTTCATCCTACCGGAACGTGTCCAATGGGTAAAAATCAATCGGATCCAAAAGCAGTTGTGGATTCTAAATTACGGTACCCATTTCAATTTAATGATGGAAAGAGTTTTATTATGAGACAAAATATAGAATTAATAATTATTGCTACCTTAAAAATTGTGAAACCATTTTAGAGTTTTTGGAGTGATAGGATTAAGAGTTGTCGATGCGTCAATTATGCCTGAAATTGTTAACTGCCATCCAAAAGCTGCAATCCTTATGATAGCTGAGAAAATATCTTCGGAAATTAAAGTAGTATGGGGTATTTAAGCCTAAATACTAAATAAAGCTAGTCATCTAGCTATAAAGGTAATAAGTACAATAGAGTACACCTATATGTCAATGCCTCTGGGGTAAGTACCTGCAATGTAAAGCAAGCATCTTTGAATCTTTCAATTTGACTTAACATTATTTCGTTTTTAACTAAAATGTACAGTAAAATGTAATGCAAATGTCTTCTTAATCGGAATAATTTTCTTGTGATTGGATTGTCTCATAATTATTTCCCATATTATTTCCCATAGTCATTTTCAAATGCATTAAAATTATATATGCTATATACACAATATGTCTGTGAAAGATTTCTTATATTCGAAGCAAACTGTGTTTTAGCTCAAAAATAGTCTACCCCCTTCAACCCAACTCCGGCAACTCCATCTTTGATATAATATGTTGTGATACAGAATAACATATTATGTAAACGATGTAAAGACTTCAGCCACATCATGGGATTTGAATGAATAAATAATAATGGGGATGATAATAGTATTCAATTGACTTACTTAGTTCTTAAAACTAAATATTCTACAAGCCGTGAAGCATACTAGCAATATTGGTCACTACTTTAGTCATGTACTTCAGGATCTGGATAATTACAACATTTTATCCTGTAAACCAATATTTCTTAAGTATGCAGAAAAATAACTTATTTAGAACAGGAAAATAATGGGGAAACAAACAGTTATTCAGAGTTATCCTGAAACATTCATGTACCATACTTTTTAAGAAGAATATTATATTTACTAGTCCTACGTATTCTTCCAATACTTTTGCCAAATAAAATAAACAATAAAGGATAATTAAAGGTGTAAATAAGCAAAATATTTAGTGATCTTATTAACGTTTTAATGCCGACGAGTAATTTAGAAAAAATAAAAGTAACCGTTGAAAATGACAGATTTCGTTTTGATGGAAAATATCTAAATAGTTTATGTCTTTCTCAAAAATAATTGTATTAATTTTACAAATAATTAATGGCATAAAATTTCCCAACGAACTATATGTAAAAAACTGGTTACCATGAATAAACCACAATAAGAAATCGGTGAATATTTGAGAAATTTACACTACATCGCATCAGCTTATAGTATCCATGTAAAATAAAGAATTGCGACTTGGCGATATGCTTTTATGGAAACTAATGACAATACTGCATAATTATTGGGGACGCGACCCAAATACCTTGAAAAGTATTTTCCAGTAACCCATTAATACCTATAGTTCCAGTTAATAAACCAGTGTAAAACTGGGCATTGGAAGGTATCGTGCGCAGGACATTACTGGAGCTCCACTCAATTTCTGACCCAATTTTTGAAATCAACTGGACTTTAGGCGTGTTTTTAATTTGCAATTAATATTTCTACCAGTTTCATAATTATCACTCGGAAAAGTGAACAGACGGACAGAGTGTTACGTGCATTTCCATAAACGATGTAGTATTTATCTGACGAGATGAGATACTAAGTAATCATTAAATAATAGAATATACAGTTTAAGCCGTAGCGTAACCACAAAATATGGTCGTACAAAGAATTGAAAATTTACTAAGAAGCCATGCGGAACAAAATCAACTAAATGGTTAAACGTTTAAACGCAATCTATTTTATACTACAATTACTAATACATAAAAATAAATCTGCTAACCACAGGAAAAACTACTTTGGAGCTAATGGTCTCAAAATACGTATGAGAACCCTGCAGTATATAAACAGTAATGCTGTCAATAAAAGTAACTAGTTCACTACAATCCGAGTGGCTTAAAGTTGTCTGCATTGTAGGAGTACTAAAGTATAATTTTTCGGAAATTTCTGCTATTTTTTCAGACTTGCTAGAATGTTTCCGCTTCTTAAAATCTCACGGATCCTGATTTTACTGTGCGTTTTTGCTGCGGTACATCAATCCAGCGGCCATGGTATTTAAAACACTTTCTTTAAAGATGTTGTGAAATAGTAAGACTCACGCCGTACAAAACCAAATAATATTGAAACTTAAAGATATTTCACTGTAAACGCTGTATTAACACAAATGCCAAATTTGAATACTTACTGGTCTAAAGCTATGAAATTATATGAAATATTTTATATTTTAAATTTCAGGAATTAAACGACAGACTGACAGACTAACACAGGCAACCCCAAATCAACGAGTCGACATAATGGCATTGATCCAGAAAGTTGAATTTGACTCGGCTGCATACAATGACAAAATATCCACCTACGCGGAATACAAAGGAACAAAAACCAAGCAAACTTATCGTTTGGATAACGAAAGAGCAATTTCAAAGGAGCTGGCTAAATTCCGAATTCAATCGGGCAAGGAGACATACGGGGCTGTCATTATTAAAATCGGCAAAAAATTTGGAAAGCGAACGATCCGAGATGCGTTTGTGCGGAGCGTCGTCAACACCCAAGTTGTCAGACTTGAATGAATTGTAGTCATTATTTATCCTTATTCTTCTTTCTTCTATTAGTCGCCGTTCTTTTTAATGCTCCAAAATGTAAATTGCTTACTTACTGTTTTCAAAATTACTGAAAATGCAATTCTGAAATGTTTTTGAATACTGAGGTTAATAAACAAAGTGAAATTGGCTGACTGACTCATTTTAGCTAGATTATCGAGTGTTGGTAAAATTATTACTGCAACCCAATAACCAATGTCAATTCGATTTGCGACCTACATTTTATTTATAGTGGGAGGAGAGGACAATAACGTTTGCTACATAATATAGTATTATGCCATCATAATTCAATCCTCCTTGGTTACATGAAATTCTCGTTTAAATCCCTTCATTTAAGCTACTTCTACTCACTGCGCACTGGTCTATGTAGTTCTAAAATACACTCTTGCCTGCCAAAATTCAACACGCATTCTCATTTCATTTTGTTTGCTAACAAGGACGGGTTTTATGGGGAAATTGTTAGAAATTCTGAAATTCGTATAATCAACTGTGCTGCAAATGTATGATACCATTGCAAGACATATGTACCGGTCTACTAGAGTATTGAAATAATATGATTTCTTTTTGTAAACACTTTAGTTTCGATGATATGCACCACACAACAGTTCATCGCCCTATTAAATCGTTCATCGTCCATTTTATTACTTCGTAGTCGGGAAATGAGTCTGGTCGGAGAAATATTTTTGGCGACATCCGTACCATTAAAATTTGTGGATTTGCCAACGTACATGTTTGCCACGTTATCTTGAAGTAGTACCTACCTCTATTAAACCAACTGTAACACACAACAAAGCGAAAAGATATAAAAGTTGCAGCACGTTACCTTTCTCTGGGTTTATGCTTTTTGCGACCTTTCTAACCTCCCAACTTTTTTAACTTGCAATTTATTACGTAAACATTTGTTAAACTACAACAATAGTAAAGTTTGAGTTAGACCAACATTTACTAACAAATCTAAATACATGGTATTAATTAAGCAGCTTGACATTATTACAACAGATACTGATCCATAGTGGTAATATATAATATAAAACAACTTTTTACCACGATAAATCATGACATTGCCATTGAACACAGTTAATTACAATATTGATGAATTATTTCAAACTATTCATAGCTTTCGTAAAAGTAAATAATGACTAATTGGTATCCGTGTGCGTTAGAGGTACTTTTTAACGCAAACTGAGTGTATACTAAACAAGGAATATCTCTACATACGGTGTGGGTATTTACGGAAGTGAAATAATAATAAACGTGGCCTTGGAATTCTTCATCGAAAATTCCAAAAAACGAATAATAGGCTATAAGTTATAAGTTATCGTGTCCATCCCGACTCTATAATACTAGTGCTGTAATTTTATTCTTACTTTTATGCCTTTTTAATACCGTGTTGACGTAATTCTTTTCCTATATATGTTTCTGCTGAAAAACTCTAGGTACATAGCACAACTCCGATAAATCTTTAGGTCCGTAATGCAATGCTTTCCTTTTCGTGTAGACTTTTATAAATGGGCAGAAATAATGTGTACTGTGAAAAAAGACTGTATTGTATGTGTTGCCTTTAAATGGACTTTGGTATAAAAGATACCTAAGCATTTAGTGCTCTGCGATTCACAGTAGAATAGCCTTATGTCTCGTCTCATTTTACATTTAAATGGGTTCAGCATTTTGGGTTATCTGCAATCCTCTTCTATATTCAAGAGTCCCATTTACTTATAATTTCACACGTATTAGTTATACTTATCTTTGTTTTGTCTTGTCATTTTATGACTCTTACTTTTTTAAACCGGCAAACTCGATAAGTTTGTATAGGTATTAGATCGTCCGATGTTTTGTAAATTGTGTGTACCGAGAACTTATTAAGCCAGAAGTTATATTCTGTAGTTATTTTTTAAAATTATGAATTCCCTGTGAGTTAAAGGGACCATTTACTGAGTGTTCGACTCCATATTCTGTGTTTCGACGTATTACAATTACACTACTACTCTAAAAGACAAATTCGAATTAATAACAACGTTATTTTGCTTTGAATAATGCTGGATTCAGTGTAAGTATTATAAGTATTGTGTATGTGCTCACTAAAATACTGACAAATATTATGACATATTTCGGGTGGTATAATTTTTGAATCGTAGTATTATAGAAATTGCAAGGGCTTAAATAAGTGAATGGTCCACTGTACCAGTATCACAACACCGCTGCTTTAAAGTTGTTTTACGACCTTGTCAAAACCAAGTACAAAGTACCCGGTCGACTTTCAATACACCTTTTATAAAATCAGGAACTACTTATAAGAAGTTGTGCGAAACTGGATATTAATTATTAACATATTTTTATTCCAAATCGTTTGATTTCTAAAGAAAATAGGGTACACTCCTGGTGAGGCAAACTGAGACTGAAAGAAAATATACAATATACAATACGATACCATCCATGAAGTCAAAACTCAATATACTATACATAATTATTACACACACAGTAAACAATAAAACATACAACTGATAATTATTAGCACTATAGAGGCGCTGTGATGCTGCAATGCATATTTCTATTCTATGAGGAATAGTTTATCAAATAGTGACCGTGATTAGTCACCCTACTCCTACTTAGCCCAGAATCAGATTATCAGTGGGAGTCAATTTCATGTTTCATCCCCTGATGCGGTCTCAGTAGCCAACTTTATAAAATATATCCCCAAAAAATACTCGAACCCTATCAAGGTCAAGATTCAAATATCTCAAGTCTGAGAGTACCCCTCTGGTAAACATAGGGCTTACTAAATTCACGATATCGCGGCCTCTTTGGCGCCATTTGATTTCAGTGTAAACACATGTCGGGTTCTCATTATTTTACAAAACTCGAAAATCAACAGAGATCGACTCCAAGTAGACAATCACTAACTAAACTCGTTTTTAAGGTATCTGTCGTCTAACTACTTACTTTGTGGCTGACAGACTATAGTTATTATGCACTCATGTTAGTTAGTTTATGGAAATGTAAATTTGTTTGTGAAACAATTAAACTGCTGTTTGTTCACTTTGGCATCAAAGTGTTTCAACTTTCAATTTTAAGATTTTGGGAAATTGAAAGTTGAGTGAGGGACAGTTTGCTTTACCAAATGACAAAGGATACAATATATTATATACAATATATACAAAATTTTGGTAATTTGCATGCTTTCTACTACATTTAGTCTTAAATTGCTATTAGTTGTAAAAATAATTTAACTGAAATCAACCAAACCAGATCCTAACTGTAACAATTTTGTGATTCCTTTAGGCATGCAGATTTTCCGAATGCTTTTAAATCTAGACTTGACATGAAAAGTGCATCGCTGTATGTTCACTCAGAAAAATCGGAATTACTATAAAGTTGGGGATTCAATATTGGTCATTGACGAGGAAAGTGTAAAAATGGATCGCATTGTTAACAAAAATGAAACAGCTGATATCTAATAATTTCAACACTGAAAAATCTACTGAACCGGTAAAAATGACATCTGAATCGAATGCTCCTGAAACTTTAATACCAGAGGCCGATGGGACAGATTGCATTGCTTTGCTATCTCCTAACAGTATACCGCTCCCTGAATCTCCTCCCCCGGATTGTTTTAAAACTGGCATTGACGGTGAAAATACTGAACCAGAACTATTAAAAGATGAATATGATCCTTCTCAGCCTCTGGACTCTTGTGATGAAGAGGCCGAAGTACCATGTAGCTTCAATCAGGATGAAGAAACTAACTTGGAAAAGGAGAAGGATGTTCCCAAACCTCTACCTGAAGATAATCAAAGAGCTGCAATACGATTTTCTCTTTCCAATCGACTTTGTGTATTACCCATCAAAGCTTTAATGAAACAATCAGAGAAAGTAATTACCAAGAACAAAAATGATGATAAAAAGATTCCGCTGTCAGCAATATCAAATATCTTTGAAGAAGAAAGTGATAACTACCGAAGTACATCAGAAGACTATCTAAGCGAAGAGTCACGGTCGTCACGGAGTCGACGGAGTTCTTATTCTTCTAGATCTTATAGTGACGAAAGTGAAAGCTCCTCTGGACGTGACTTTGGATCTTCAGTTCATTTAACCTCTGATGAGGACGAAAATAACTTGGAAGAGGAGAAGTGTGTTCCCAAACCTCTACCTGAAGATAGTCAAAGAGCTGCAATACGATTTTCTATTTCCAATCGACTTTGTGCACCACCAATTAATGGTAATACAGTGATTCCACAGTCAGCAATACCAAATATCTTTGGAGAAGAAAGTGAAGAAGACAAAAGTAAATTAGATGACCAAAAGAGAGAAGGGTTACGGATTGCTGCTTATAATTCTAGTGATGGTGAAGAAAGAGATAAAACCCCTGCAAATAATTTTGGATCTTCTACTCTAGGTTTATTACCCGCAGAACAGCGTACTAAAATGAATACTGTAAAAGGTGAAGGAGTGACTGAGTTGAATGTATTTCTTGATATTATTCCAGAACCAGGAGAATTGGAAGAAATGGAATCAAAAGCTAATGCACTTTTAGGTTCAAAGGAACCTAAACTGAAAAACGAAAAATCAAATTCATTGCGCAAATATCGTGTTACAAATAATTCTCCTGAGCAATCTAATAGAAGTGTATATGAAAATTTACCATATTCATCAATGGAGTCAATTCCACATGAAGACTGTAACCATTCCGACTCGAGTGCCCGAAGACAAGATCTTTCAAATAGAAAACGTTCTGAAAGGAAAAGATCTTACTCGAAATCGAGCAGCTTAGAAGAAGGTGAAATAATTACCATTCCAAGAAAGAAAAAGAAAAAAGGAAAGAAGTCTAAGAAAAAGAAGAGAAGAGACTCCAGATCTCTGAGTGAGCTCGGCCATACTGAGGAAACCCAATTTGATTCCAAAGTAGTACCGAATTTCGGCGTTGACGAATTGGACAGTGATAACATATCTGTGTCATGGAAGAAACCTTCGAAATCTATTGAGATACGAAATTACAGGTAAAATTTCTGAAAGTAACATTATAGGAAAAAATTTATTTTAGTAATCTTTAATAAACATACGTAAATGGTACTTTATACATATTATATTGAGAAAATAATCTCGTTTATTCAACTGCTTTGCTGTTATTTTTATTTTCTATGTAGAATTTCTTCAATGTTACATTCAGTGGAACACAGTCGATCGAAATCTCCAATTTATGAGGCTCGTTGTCGGTCAGAAAGTTTAACTTCTGGAAATGGAAAGTTTTGGTCTGACACTTCAAGTGAGATTAATCGTCGTTGCAGTCGTAGCAGTAGTACCTATAGGAGTCGTCGAAACAGGAGGGATAAATCTGTTTCATTTTCCAGTGGTCGGTCATCTATGTCTTATGTAGGTAACAATCGTCGGAAAGAAAAATATCGGGCTGAAGACACGTTGAAAAGACGAAAAGACCGAAAAAAGCATAAGAACAAACACCGTAGCAAGGACAAGACTAAAAAGCACAAAAAGAAGAAACGAAAGCATAGTAAGAAATCCGTGTTGCCAGTTAAAAAGGTATTGAAGGATAGGGACACCATACTGGTTAATGTTAGACACACAGAAGATGAAGATTCTGAAGCACGCCGTCGTACTGAATCAATAAAGGAATATAAAAGCGATAGCGATTCAAAACGAAAGAGTTCCAAATCCAAAAAGAGAAGATCTGTAGACAAAGACCATGATACAGCGAAGGTTCTCAAGGAACCCGTTGTGATTGACCTAGAAGAGTCTCCTATCCCAAATGAAAATACTGAGGTTTCCCCCATTGTAATAATTTTGAGTGACGATGATGAGAGTGTTCATTCTCAATCGAAGGAGAAAAGCTCAAATAGAAAACAGGATGAAGACACACTTAGCAGTATTTCTTCAGGCGATTCTTTAAGTGAAACGGAAAAAAGAATTTGTGCGTTTGGTCATTCCATTGAAGAAGCAGTAGATTTGGCCAAAGCACGGGTAGAAGCGCTTTGTCATTCTTTGTTAACTTCCGAATCTTTTACGAGAAATGATTCTGCAGAAACAGCTATTAAGGATTTTGAAGAAACTTCCCACTCTGCAGACGAAGAATCACATAAAATACTTGAAACACAAATATCAGAAGAAAATCTTGAGCCGCAAAATGCACTGCCACTTTTTCAAAATTTACCTCCAGGAAACTCAAGAGGATCGTCCACATTATCTCCGTATTCGTCGCCAACTCTCAAGCAGTTAAACATAACATTTAGTCCCGTTAAATCATCAAAAATCGGAATGACAGGAATACCAGCAATTAATAGTTTTCAAGGAATTTTCCCAGGTAGTTCAACTGAAGCCATTGAAGGAAATATGCCAATTCCTGCTCCAGCAGGAGTTCCTGCTCCTATAATAAACTCAGGACTTTTAAATCCGAATGTATTGGTTAGTGTTGCTAATGCAATCTATGGACCATTTTGGGCCACTGGGCAACAGTCCTCAGCAGTGCGAAATATGCAACCAAGTCAACTACCTGTTAGTATTTTAGGAAATCAAAGCTGCGGAATGTTTCCCATAATGAAGGATTCGGACACTTTTAACAACAGACCAAATAATAATTCGTTACAACCAACAGGTGATAGAGATTCCCCAATTTCACCAAATAGTAGTGAAGGAGATGATCTATTCGAACCTAGACCACAGGATTCTGCCCCTTTGCATAAAACGCACAAAATTACCTCCGTCAAAACTTCTGCTAAAATTTCAGATGGTAAACTCACTAGCAAGATATTAAAGGAACTCGTCGGACCATCTACTACTAAAAACGCTCAGAATAAAATTCAAAATCAAATTGGTGAATTCAAGACGGGTTCTGACCAAAAATCTAAGAGTTCCTTTCGTAAGTTTTCATTAATTGCATTTTTACAATTACAATAATTTTGGATTGACGGAACTAATATTCTAATTACCATTAGAAATATCGAAGAATGACGGAAAACTAAAGGAAGGACCATTGCGATGTTCAGAGGAATATCCATCGTCTGCTGCTGCGCTGGAAATAAACCAGAAGGTATTATTCCAATTTTCTGTTTAAAATTTTTTTGCACTTGTATGATTGCAATTAGGTGACCTAGATAGGGACAGTTGATTTAATGATATTTGATATTTTACAGCGTTTAGAGAAATTAAAACGCCAGACTAGAGTCGCTGAAGAAGTTAAGGCGACACTGAAGCCATACTACCAAAAACAACGCATAACAAAAGATGAATACAAAGACATTTTGAGGAAAGCTGTACCAAAGGTAGGCGAATTACAAGTATTATGAATTGCAAATACTGAATAATTGGTTATTGTTATTACTCATAAGAAAAATATATTTTTTATCATTATGTAGATATGCCACAGTAAATCAGACCACATTAACCCCGTTAAAGTCAAGGAACTAGTTGATGCTTACGTGAAAGAGTTTCGCCGTACAAGGAAAAGACAATGAATTAAAAATTACACTGTAAGTGCAACTACTTGATATGCTATTTGTGTGATTTATTGTATTAGTTTTAATGTATGCAATGTATATAGTCATTTATTGTTAGTACCTCTTGTACAAATTTAACTTGAAATAAGAACATTTTTATGTTGTTATATTGAACTTTGAACTGCATTGGGTGCATTCAGTATTGCACAGGATGACAGTAATTAATTGTTTTATTATTAAAATTTTCCAATTGCGTAATTAAAACTCAGTTTTTCGATTTTTAATAAAATAAGAAATCAAGTCAACTACAAATATAACTTTTGCGTAAAACAGTTAGATACATTTACAGAAAACACAACACAATAATTATTGAATTGATTACCATGTTTCTTGAGTTTCATCTTTAGTACTTATATGATTAATTAATTTGTAAACTGTAAATTGTTACGATGAATAAATTGTTAGACTAATATACTAAATATACAATTCGATAGTAGTTTTAGTAATACTTAATTACAATGGACAGATGAGCATGGCAAGTTTATATCAGGTTCCAGAGCAGGATTTTTATTCATATTCCATTACTAAAGGTATAGTTTTACTAATAATTTTTGCTATTAATTTATTGAACAGTATTAGCCACGCTACGTGTTAATTATATGCATATATGTTTTAACTTAATTTCATTTAAAAATTGATTGTGAACGTTAAAGAAGCTTTCAGTGTGTCAGTTTCAAATGACCTTTGTCTATTTTTTAATGTTAGTATTAGTGACAATGAATAATGGACTTATATATAGTATTGGATTTGAACAATTCAATTTGTATTATTGGAACTATAAAAAGAGCATGGCAAACGAAATAAATATTTCATGACAGTTATAATGAGTATAGATTATTGACATTACAGAGTAACAGAGCAGAGCAATTTAATTAATTGAATAATTAAACAAGTTCCGAGAGGACTTTACATTACTGTCATTACTGATGTGGCAATTAGCATTCAATTAGTTTTCGTTAGCATTTTTAAACACCACAGGATACTTGCTAATTTCTGGCAACTAGCCACACCAAAGTCAATAAGTCGCAGTCGCAGTATGTACAACACAATTACTATTATTGAATTCATTAACATTATTGTTATACGCCCTAGTATTACAAATTATTTTCCCATTTCTGAGTAGAACACCTAAATAACAGCTAAGAGATGCAGCAGTTGTTTTCTAGAACACTCTTTTTGTTAATGCATACAATACTCAACTTCATTAGCCTTTTTAATAATTTACACTTCAGTACGTAAAGAACATGTTTTAATACAAATACTGCTACACTGCTACCAGAAGTATGGGACCTACAAAAATTGCAAGTGACGAAGACATTTTAATTAAAACCGGAATTTGGGCACTCAGACTGGGACAGTTCTCAGGGTACTGCTGCCTTTCCGTTCAAAGAATAAAGAAATTCCGTGTATTGAAAGCAGATTTCTTCTCCATCCCAGTGTTGTGGAATTTTATTTTTCAAATAATGTTTCTTTTGCACACTGGAATAAATATCCAGGCTTTTCGATTATCAAGTTATCATTTTCATAGTTACGGAAAGACAGCACTGATCACCGCCGTAGTGAATACATTTTCAATTACAGCTCTTGCAGCTGCCACCAGAGTTTTGGGATTCTGGCAAAGAAGAGACGAAATTGTTATTTGGAATAAAACTGTAGCAATTTACAGTGCATTACGTGGAATAAATCCACACTTTGAAAAAATACATCTCCATTTACTGACTAAAATATTCAAAAATCTGAGAAATTTAGCAAAAGTTATTATATTACAAACCTTGATATTTATTCCATTGGCAGCCGTGAATATGTATATTTTAACTCAGGAATATAACATTTCGTACATTCTTCTCTTAGAATTTTATCATCTATTCACAGGCTTTTGTGTAATGATTCATTTGGCGAGTCCATTGTATTTGCTATATTTTATCAAAATATTTAACTTCGGACTAGTCGTCCTGAATACCGAACTTGAGAAAATGTCACTGTACATTACTGGAAATGGAAATCCAACACATATTCATAATCACAGGAAAGACGAAATGTTTTCCTGTGGTAAAATCTTCAAAATCCTGGAATTACTAAATTCATTAGAGAAACTTATTTCTGAATTTTCAAAAACTTTTACTAAGCAATTATTACTTGAATTAGTCCTAGCAATTCTTTTCATTTTAGGAACAACTTTTAACACTTTTGTTGCTCCATTTTCGAAGGATATCTTTTTCTTAATCGTACCGCTTACGTGTTCACTTTCATATGCATGTTTTCTTTACTTTCTGTGTTATGAATCCGGAAATATCTCTGAAAATTTCTCGTCAGTTTTGCATAGTTTACAAAACCTTCCATACAATTTACTTAACTCAGAAATTGAAAATAAGGTAAATTCCTCTCTTGGATGAGAATAAGCTTTTTTTATTTAGCCTTACTGTGTTTGTTTAAGTACTAGAAATTTATATGTATTAATCCTATTTATATGTATATGTATTTACTGTACTGTTTAATGTTTTTAAGATAGTTAAAAGGTGTTATAAGTTAATTGTAGATAATTGATAATTTTCCTTTCCCACCACGTTATTGTAAACTATAAATAATAAAATTTAGTCTTATCTAACTTACGTATGTAAAAAATAGTTGCGAAATTACAGCACAATGGTTATGAAAATTTGCCATTTTTAAGTGCGATTTTTACATTAAAGACATTTATTGTTATTTAGATTCTAGTTATGACGTCCAGACTTGGAGGAAATCTACCATCAATCAACGCTGGAGGATTTTTCAAACTCAATTGTTCATTGTTATCATCGGTATGTTGAAAAAGCTTCAATACTAAGTTCTAATTTACATCAAATTGAAATAATTAATATCAAAGTCAATATTAATCACAATTACCAGGTGCTAAAGGTACATAAATTAGTACCATGTTTGCAGGTTCTGAGCTTCGATGATTACTTACTTGGTGATATTGGTTCAATTTAAAGGTTCTGAATAAGTCCTTTTCTTGAAGCTATCTAAAAAATCATAAAAATTGGAATTACGTATGAGATAAACTTTATTCAAATGTATTGTTTTGTGCATTTAAAAATTTGATTTAGTTTTTATAATAAATAAATAAGATGTAATTTTTTGCAACTATAACGGTCATGCTGACAGGACCATTATGGTCGCACAAAAACATACTGATAATCTGATTATTGGACTTATTAACTTAATTATTTTGTATTCTGATATTATTACGTCATTTTATTTCCTTTGACGTTGTAAATTTTATCTCGCATACATTGCTTACAGATAAAATAAATTATAATAAGTACAATACTTTATTATATGTGGCAGTAAAACCATATAAAGGATTAGTTTGTTGAACAATTCATTTTAACCTGTTTTTCAGGCAGAATTAGAAGTTTGCCTTACTTTCTATATTGAATTTGTAAATGTAAAAATTGATAATTCATCTTTAAATGCTGTCAATACTATAATTCAATTAAAAGCAAGTGCAATAAGTTTGCATATTTTTACTATTCATTAGATTTTTGTCACCTTATTTTGGAATAGGAAAGTGCCCAGAAAGCTTAATGAAATGACTCAATTGGTTCATTTAAGTTATCCATATCCTCTAAGAAAATCGATATGTACATCATGGTGGACTTTCTGATAAATCTGAACTTGAACTTGCAGTGTCGAGACGAACAATCACATGATGTTTGCTTCGTATGATGTAGCAATGCGTCAAGACATTTTTACGTGAGATATCTTATCATCAGTTTAGGGAGAATGCAAGCTGACTTATTACAATAATATCTAATGTACAGCTTTTTTCTAACGCAAAGCCGTTTTATAGTTATTTAAGTAATACAACAATAAAAGTGATCCAAATGCAGATATTTCCAAATAGAGGAGCTGAGCACCCATTTTATTACTCATGGCTATCCGTATCGGGAGGATACCAATGGAAGCACTCTGTCATTCCGTCCGGTCATAAGCACACCATGCAGTTTGTCATAATGAGTCTTTTCCATAATAAAAAGATCCAAATTGGACAATAGTGTAAAGTCCTCGGGTTTAGATTCTATGTTTGTCGCATTGTTGTGGATAATGGTGGCGACGCCAGTGTTATGCATTTATAGATATATATCGTTATATGTATAGTATATATGTGTTATTACTAATCTTTTGTTGTTGGTACACTCACCTACTAATTATTTATGAATGGAAAAGAAAATGTGGGGTAGTAGGGATAGGTACCTCGTAGTATTTTGTCGTACGACCAACGTACTCATTTGTTTAGGTTAAGTTAATTTGAATATTGTTTCTTAATATGTTTGACTTACTTGCTGTATACTATGTTGTATTGATTGACTTGTATTTTTATGAATGATGAAATGTATGAATGGAATTGCAGAGGTGAACCTTTGTTTTACTCAATGACTACTGTTAGTTAATCCTATGTTGGTCTACTTTTATTTCCTGTGACACTACGATCGTATGACTTTTTTATAATTTATGTAATTTAATGTTAATGTACGCTGAATCATCACTTCCTTTCATTGTCTTTAATTGAAAACTATGTGTAAGAAATTGGGTATAAATACGAGTCAATTGTAATCTATTATCAGTACTAAAGTAACTCTGTTGCTGAATGTTACTCTGCTTGATTGAGAATAAATGAAATACCAAAAAAGATCTATTCTTTGGGCGTATAAGATTTCTCATAAGCACTCTCACACCACATACATAAGAGCAATTTGGACTTGGTCCATTCCCCACATACCTACCATCTCTCATTCACCTTATCTCACTCTCGTTGACTACCTGCACCCTTTACCACCTTCCCTAATAAACTTAAATCCTTCCAGCCCGCAACCACAATTGATTAATTTCTTATTCTACAAATAAAGTGCTTACATTTATGTGTATACCAGAAAATGTCAAGTAATATACTGTGCATGTAGGAAACCCTATGCTAACGAGGACAGTTCCGATACTATTTAATACACTCGTTTTAGTAGACCTTTTTATTACATGCTTATTTAATTTATGGAGTAAATTTGCTGACAAATTCAATTATTTCATTTTAATATCCTCTTGTAAGCCTTTGGCAGCCAGGGTTCTTAAGCGTGAGAAATCCTATCCCCAATGCTGATGAACTCACTCTTCTTCTTTTACATACTCAACCCGTTAACTTTTTTGTTGTTTACATTATATCGTTTTTATGGTTTTTTCTGTACAGTCACGATCATGAGTCTCATTGATATGACGTAATAAAACCGACACTCGTCTTCGCAAAGCTGAAGGAAGGCTTGCCCTTGATCTTTTAACCTCTCGGCTTAGTGAAAATATTTTCTTAATCTGATCAATTAACATATTCACTTTCGTTATATTTATTTTAGTGGGTTATAACAATACTTTCCATTAAATTATTTTTGCCTTTTAATTGCTCAATTTATTTATAGTTTACCTTGCAAAGGGTTTGTTCAATTCAAAGTTTTATATTTGATATATCAATATAATAAATGAACGGATTTGTAATGAAATGTGGGAAAAATATTCGATACACTGAAACGAGTAGTGCATTGGAGATAAGTGTTTTATGGCTAAATTCCGAATTAAATACATTTTATGACGCCGATAGAGCAAAATCAACATACCAAGTGATCTCATTTGTGGTTGCATTTGCATAAACGAATGAAAGAGAATTGTCTGCTTGGATATGATGAAAGGCAGATTAATTGTACTTTTGGGATTGTCTATGTCTGAGCGTTAGCAACTTTGCAGCAGTCATGTAAGGTATCTCTGCGGGGATACAGAACTAGTTGAAACTAATTATTCTGATAAATCTCCAATTCAAAATGGCTCTGAAATTACTATTTGTCTTTCAATTGGTGATAGCTTTTTGCCTTGCAAATCAGTTGCCACCAGGAAAAGAGAGCTTAGGTAGAATTGAGGAGACCTTAGACGAGAACGGAAAATATGTTGTGGGTTGGCAAGTTTACTCCGATGTTAAAGTGATTGCTTTTGATGTCACGGTCGAGACACTTGGTTTTGTAGGATTTGGAATTTCACCCGTTGGAGGAATGAATGCGGCGGATATTGTCATTGGAGGAGTATACGAAAATGGAACTGCATATTTCACTGTAAGTTGAACTACAAATTACAACACACTTTTCCACGGAATAAATTAAATAATGTATTTGAGCAAATATGTGACCTTTGGAAATATTGATACAGGATCGCCATGGAACTGGAGAGCGCGCGACTTTCATACATCAATGTAGTAAACATGATGCATTGAGAGTCACTACTCTATGCTTGTCTCAAGCTCATGCAGCATTGTCCCTTGTCTCACGACACAGAGTGACATATATATCTTTGTATATAGATAGTATATAGATTCCTTTGTAGACTCATTCTTCTATCCTCGTCACTCGCATTCACTCAGAAATGCAAGACCTATGCACTTAATAGTTCTGTATATGCGAAGCGAGTGACGTAGCATGTACACGTACCGTTTACATGCAACGAGCTACAAACACCTACAATTTGAGTTGTATAGAGCTTCGATGAAATTGCGTATCACGACAAGCAATCGGGGCACTAGGCCGTAAACGGCTGTCGAACATCCAATGACCCATATTCGACGGACACGCCAGAATGTTCAAATTTTAGACGTAGATAAATACACCTAACAAAATTAAGTACATTGTTTAAGCATTATGTGAATCGTAGTTAGAGTACAAATAATCAAGGGAATGTTGGACAACCGTGTTTCTATTTGTCAAGCAGAATTTCTTTTATTCAGGTTTTGTGTTACCTGAAAAATTTGCAATTTTTGAAGAATTATTTACCTATATGTTGTTCACTGACAGTTTGGAAAATTTTTAAATTAATAATTACCTTTGGACTTTTGGGGAAAAATATTTATTTCCCTTTTTGTTTTCTTCATGAAAGACGTCCTAGGAAATATAGCATCACAATAACAAATCTTGCCTTTCAGATTTCTTCGATGGAGAATGACAACGGATTTGGTGATGCCTCCTAAGAAAACAACGTACTGGTGTACAGTCAAAAAGAGTCCCCCTCTAATGTCTAAACATCATATTGTTGGCGTAAGATTTACTATTCAAAATCCAAATAGAACCGTGATATATACTGTTAACAAACAACAATCTAGAATTCTTTTCTAAATTTCTGCAACTATCAGTTTGCATATCCGTTCAGTAAAACAGTGGTTTGATTGAACCCTTTACTAGGTATACCTAAATATCCAATGGGATAATTTTGTTCAATCAGATAAGAGACATAGTGCTCACATTTTTATGCATACAGAATATTTTTCTCCCTCAGATTATTGACTAAAGCATTCTACTGTTTCTTGCATTTAAAGATGCAACTTATTTATAATTACTTCTGGCAATTAAATAAAGTTAAAGTACATGCAATTCATTTACAAGAAAAGAAGTCTAGAATTATTTTAGAGAATTAATTTTTCTGAGTATCGATATTTATAGTTCCGACCATTACTGGAGACTTCAAACGCTCGTAAATTTACTCACCACTTCATTGTCCACAAATGTACACCTCCAGTTGGAAGTACTGCAGAAGCAACATTCGAAAGATATATAACTGGACCTGGAGGAGAATGTTACACACCACCTTTTACAAACGTTCCATTGCAACATTGTCAACATTATCTTTTCGTTTGGGGTGTTGGCGGAAAGGTATACTATGATAAAAGAACTTACAAAATAACTAGATATTTGTCTGCTAATGAGAATATAAAAGGCAAAACAAAATATATTAACCATCAGTAGCATATAATAAAATGTTATTAGCTGATTATTTACAATTTTGTAAACTAGATGGTGATTTATCCTGACCATGTTGGATATCCTGTTGGAGTAAATGGTGAAACGAACTACTATTTATTGGAGGTTCATTATGATAACCCCAATGAAGAAGAAAATCTCCAATTCGAAACCGGCTTGGAATTATTTTACACTTCACAAATTCGGTAAGCAATTTAGAATTTTTGATTTCAGTGCAACAAAAACTATAATTAACTATATTTTTAGCCCAAAAAACGATATTTCAAAAAAGAGTGGAAATGGATATTTGAATTTATTCAGATTTTTGCTAAAATACAGATTAAAAGCCACTAAACTTACATAATAAGATGTACCATATAACGTATATTCTGTTCATAGAGAATTTGATGCTGGAACGATAACAAGTGGCCACGAAACAAGTTGGGCAATAACAATCCCGCCTAAATCAAAAGATTTCACAGTTGTTGGACACTGCGGTCCGCAATGCACTAACACCCTTCCTTCTACTGGAATTAAAATTTTTAACGTTCTGCTTCATTCCCATTTAGCAGGTAATTAGCCATAAAAACAAATTTTTACCCTAATCAGTATTTTCTAAGCACTTCATTTATTTACATTAAAGTTGCAACTCTAAATGAGTACACATTATCCGAATAACATAATAGATAACAATAGGTATTATTCCATTTAGGTAGGCAAATGAAGCTGCGCCATTTTAGAGGTAACGAAGAGCTTCCTTGGATGGCAGTAGATATGAACTACAATTTCGATTACCAACAAAATCGACCTTTGATCGAAGAAAGGCTTGTTCTTCCAGGAGACCAGTTGACCTACGGTAACATTTAATATTCAAAATATTAAGGAACAAAACTGCTAATCCTAAGTTTCTATATTTTGCTTAAGACTGTCAAAAAAGCAAATTTCAATTTATTCTATTCGGATTTCTTATTTTATTGTCAGAGTGCCATTATGATAGCACATGGGCGGATGGGGCAATTGTTGGAGGAATGTCTACAACTGAAGAAATGTGTAATGCATTTTTGTGGTACTACCCTGATGTTGGTTTGGAAGTTTGCAGCAGCGAATACCCTAAACCTCGTCTCATGCAACAATTAGGAATCGAAGCCATGGGAGGGTAAGTTTCACAAAATCAAATACCCATATTGAATCTAATAGTCCCTTTATTTTTATGGAGCAGATTCAAGTAGTGCTATACATTTTTACTCTAATTTTTGTCTTGGGTGCATAGTAGATATGTAAAAGGCTTTCATTGGTTCTTTAGTACGAATGTTTACATAATTATATTTTTAAGTTATTAGTATTTTAAATATAATACACTGAAATAATGGGAAGGAATTGTGTAAATGTGGTTATGAACTGAGTAGAAAGTTACCAGAGAGTTTTTAAAGGAAATTAACAGAAAAAGTGGTAAAATAAAGAAGATCTTAAGTCATTTCAAATACCTTAATGTATTTAGTAGCTGGAAAGTAGTATGATTTGCAGCGTATTCTTATTAAGCAACAATGGAGCTTTTGAGATTATAAAGTATGATTTAACATGGGGAGAAATTACACTACATGAATCACTGATTACGATTTTGCAGTGGCTGGGATCCTCTTGTGAGTGCACCTCCGAGTTTAGCAAACAAAACTTACACGGAAGTTTTAGACACTATGACTCCTTGGACAGAAGAAACCCGAAGAAATTTTCAGCAGGAACTTAAATTTACTCCTCATAACTCAGTTTGCAAAGTAGGAACTGTTTCAGGTAAGTTGGAAACATTGGAGGATTCATTAGTACAATATCCAGAAATTTCGGAACCGTATGCACCAATTGATGCGCAGTGCAAATCTGTTGCTCATCCACTGCTCACTTCATATGTCCTGCTGTTCTTGTCTTCATTCCTGCTTTGGACTTGGTTTTAAATGGATTAATTGATGTTACCGTATATTTAAATTGTACTGAAAAATCACCATGATTGATATGATTATTGAAATTCTTCAATAAATATTTTTAGTGGAGCATTTTATCTTTAGATAATTATTATGGGCGATTTGTCTTTCATAGTCACGAAAATTAAATCAGTAAATCAATTTTATTATATTAGCCAATGTACAAATATTCACCCTACAAAGACTGCAAACAGAACATTCTTAAACGCGTTTTACAAATAATTTCCAGAAATAAATTGCATTCATAAAAGCGAATAATGTGAAACGTTGCATGTTTATAAAACATCCAAGTAAACCATCTCTTTAAATTTTATTTAGAGAAATGAGTCAAATATTATAGTCATACTGTTGTTTTATGAAGTGAACCTAAGATATACAATACTTTAAAATATGGCCCATTTTCTTGTACTTTTATGTGCATTGGACTCTGATAAACCTGAACTTGAACTTGCAGTACTATACAAACAATCCCATGATGTTTGCTTCGTGTGATGTAACAAGGCGTCAAGAAATTTTATGTTGAGATATCTTATCATCAGTTTACAGAGGGATACAAGCTTACTTAATACTACCTAATGTGTAGCTTTTATTATGTAAAGCCGTTTTATAGTTATTTAATTAATACAACAATAAAAAAATCCAAATACAGATGTTTCGAGATAGAGAGGCCGCCCACCGATTTTATTACTCATGATTATCAGTATCAGAAGAATACTAATGGCAACGCTCTGTCATTCCGTCTGTCTCTCCGGTGACTCCGGTCATAATCATACCGGTTTGCCATAATTAGTTCTAATCTTTTCCATATGAAGATCCCATTCGCATGTGGCCAATGGATTAATTGCTAAATAAAGTGAACATTTACAGGTGTATAAAAAAACTTATGTAAGAAACACCACTGCTAACCTGAACTACTAAGTTCCGATACTATTCGGTACACTCGTTTTTAACGGGCTAATTTACTACATGCTTATTTAATTTTCTATAGCCTACTACTTTATGGAGTACATTGGCTGACAAATTCTATTATTTCATTTGAATATCCTCTTGTAAGCTTTGGCAGCCAGGGTTCTTACGTAACAGAAATCCTATTGCCATAATGCTGATGAACTTACTCTTCTTATTTTACATGCTCAATCCGTAAACTTTTATTGTTTACATTATATCGTCTTTAGGGTATAGTATTTCTCTACAGTCACGATCATGAGTTTCACTGATATGACGTAATGCAACCGACACTGTTCTTTCCCGAAGCTAATGACTTGCTCTTAATCTTGTAACGTCTTGGCTTAGTGAAAATATTTTCTTATTTCTTAATCTTATCAATTAACATAAATTTTTGTTACATTTGCCTTTTGGTGGATAATAGCAATACTTTCCATTAAATTAGAATTTCGTTCTTTTAAGTTCTCCATTTATTTTTTACCTACAGGTTTTACTTAATTTGTGTTTTATAGGTATATTCGATATCCATGTAATAAATCAGCGAATTTGTAATGAAATCGGGAAAAGTATTCGATGCATTGAGAGTGATGCATTGAAGATAAGTTTTATTACTAAAATCCGCATAAAATACGTTTTATAACGTCGAATGTAGTAACACAATAAACATTCTGTGAGTGATATTTGTGGTTGCGTTTACAAATCGTGTACAAAGGAGTAAACGAGGATTATGTGCGTGGATATAATAAAGATACGATGATGAAAGGCAGATTAAATGTACCTTTTGTGATTTTATAATTTGTATATCACTGAGCGTTTGCAACTTTGAAGCAGTCTTGAAAGGCATCTCTGGGGATACAGAACTAATTGAAACTATTTGATTATTCTGTAAAATCTCCAATTCACAATGACTCTGAAATTACTATTTGTCTTTCAATTGGTGATAGCTTTTAGTCTTGCAAATCAGTTGCCACCAGGAAAAGAGAGCTTAGGTAGGATTGAAGAGACCTTGGACGAGAACGGAAAATATGTTGTGGGTTGGCAAGTTTACTCGGATGTTAAAGTGATTGTCTTTGATGTCACCGTCGAGACCCTTGGTTTCGTAGGATTTGGAATTTCCCCCGTTGGAGGAATGAATGCGGCTGATATTGTCATTGGAGGAGTATACGAAAATGGAACTGCATATTTCACTGTAAGTTAATTACAATTTACAACACTTTTCCGCAGAATAGATGAAATGTATTTGAACAGTACTTTGATATGTATTATTGGAAATATTGATACAGGATCGCCATGGAACGGGAGACAGAGAGCCAACAATTGACGATAAGCAAGATTGGCATTTACACGAGTATTCTCAAAATGAAAGTCATACATCTCTGAAATTTAGTCGACTTTTAAATACTTGTGACCTCCAGGATGTTTTGATTGGTGTAAATATTCACTAAAATATGAAAATTTTGGTTATATTTTGTCATCTAAATAATTTGTTCAATTTCATGAGATAAAAAAGTTATATATGTGATTGATGACTGATTTTGTATTTTAACAGAACGACACAACTAACTTTATTTGGTCTTATGGAGCTTCAGATGAAATTTTATATCACGAAAGCAACCGGGGTACGATGGCAGTAAATGCTTTGGATCCTCCTATGCCCCCATTCGACCACTCCCAGTATGTTGAAACTACATTTCACAATACATTTTAGGGGAAAATATATTTATTTCATACTTCTTTAGTTTATGAAAGAAGTCCTAGGCAATATAACACTACAATAGCGAATCTTGCCTTTCAGATTTCTTCGATGGAGAATGACAAATGATATGGTGATGCCTCCTAAGAAAACAACGTACTGGTGTACAGTCAAAAAGAGCCCACCTCTAATGTCTAAACATCACATTGTTGGCGTAAGATTTACTATTTAAAATAGCAAACACAACCGTGATAGTATATTCTTTCAATATAAGTAGGATTCTTTTCTAAATCACTGCAACTATAAGTTTTAAATAGCCGTTCATTAAAACAGTAATTTGGATGAACTCTGCATAATACTTGCTATGGGATAATTTTTACTCCGATAAGAACACAAATTTTTGTGTATTTTTCTCTTTTGGTTTATTGATTAAAGCATTCTACTATTTCTTGCATGCAAGGTGCAAGTTTTGTATAAGCAATTCTGGCAATTGAGTTAAGTACAATTAATTTACCAGAAAAGAACTGCAAGTGTAACTTTAAAGCGTTAATAATGTTTCTGAGTGTCGATATTTATATAGTTTCGACCATTGACGGAGACCTCAAACGCTCGTAAATTTACGCACCACTTTATTGTCCACAAATGTACACCTCCAGTTGGCAGTACTGCAGAAGCAACATTCGAACGATATCTGTCTGGACCTGGTGGAGAATGTTACGAACCACCTTTTACAAACGTTCCATTACAACATTGTCAACATTATCTTTTCGCTTGGGGTGTTGGAGGAAAGGTATGCTATGATAAAAGAACTTACAAAATAACTTTGTGCTGATATACCATCACTATTTCAGCAATTGCTTGTCCACCTATAAGAATATTATAATTCAGCACAAAAGTACGATAAACAGTAACGTTACATATATATACCTATAATATAATAAAATGTTAATTACCTATGATTACTTATTTATTACAAATACGTGTGAACTAGATGGTGATATATCCTGACCACGTTGGATACCCTGTTGGAGTAAATGGTGAAGCGAACTACTATTTATTGGAGGTTCACTATGATAATCCCAATGAAGAAGAAAATCTGCAATTCGAAACCGGCTTGGAATTATTTTACACTTCACAAATAAGGTACACAATTCAGAATTTTAGATGTCAGTGACATTCATTTGAATGGGTACAAAATATTGGTAAAAGAACTTAATTATGCCAAACGAGTTAAATATTTCTTGGAACCTGTGCATAAAAAAGCCTATATCTATTTTCAACCAAAATAAGATTATCAATATATATTACATAGCTTACAGTACTTCAAAATAAAAAGGAAATTGACATTTGAACTTTCCTTATTTATTTTGTGGATGATTATGGAAAACTTTCAGATTTCAGTTAAAATACAGGTTGCAGCGAAATTGATATATTTTATATCGTATAATGTCTTCTCTGTTCATAGAGAATTTGATGCTGGAACCATAACTAGTGGCCATGAAACAAATTGGGCAATAACAATTCCACCTAAATCAAAAGATTTCACAGTTGTTGGACACTGCGGTCCACAATGTACTAACACCCTTCCTTCTACTGGAATTAAAATTTTTAACGTCGGACTTCATTCCCATTTAGCAGGTATCAACTATAAAATGACGTTTTTGCCCTAATTAGTCATTTCTAAGCAATTTATTTATTCACATTAGAGTTGCAACTCTAAAGATATATATAATTATCCCATTTAGGTAGGCAAATGAAGCTACGCCATTTCAGAGATGGCAAAGAACTTCCTTGGTTGGCCGTAGATATGAACTACAATTTCGATTACCAACAAAATCGACCTTTGATCGAAGAAAGGCTTGTTCTTCCAGGAGATCAGTTGACCTACGGTAACATTTAATATTCAAAATAATAAATAACAAAACTGATAATCCTAAGTTTCTATATTTTACTTAAAACTGTCAAAAAGGCAAAATTCTAATTTCAATTTGTTCAATTCGGATTTTTTATTTTATGGACAGAGTGCCATTATGATAGCACGTGGGCGGATGGTGCAATTATTGGAGGATTGTCTACAACTGAAGAAATGTGTAATGCATTTTTGTGGTACTACCCTGATGTTGGCTTGGAAGTTTGCAGCAGTGAATACCCCAGACCTCGTCTCATGCAACAACTGGGAATTGAAGCCATGGGAGGGTAAGTTCTACAATATCAAACCTTTTGAATATAATAATCAATTTATTTTATGCAGCAGATTTAAGTGCTTTACACTTTTACTTTGCTTTTAGTCTTGGGTGAAAAGTAGATAGGTAAAAAAGCTTTGGTTATTTTTAGCTTTGGAATATTTTAGGTTATTTCCAATACCTTACGGCATTTAGTATCTAAAAAGTAAATTGCGGCGTAGTCTTATTAAACGACAATGGAGATTTTGCGATTATAAAGTATGATTTAATTTGGGGAGAAATTACACTACATGAATCTTTGATTATGATTTTGCAGTGGCTGGGATCCTATCGTAAGTGCACCTCCGAGTTTAGCAAACAAAACTTATACGGAGGTTTTAAACACTATGACACCTTGGACAGATGAAACCCTACAATATTTTCAACAGGAACTTAAATTTACTCCTCATAACTCAGTTTGTAGAGTAGGAAGTGTTTCAGGTAAATTGGAGGAATCATTAGTGCAATATCCAGAAATTTCCGAACCTTATGCACCACTTGATGCACAGTGTCAATCTGCCGCTCATTCAATGCTCACATCCTACGCTCTGCTGCTACTGTCTTCATTCCTGCTTTGGACTTGGCCTTAAATGGACTATTGACGTTAACGTATATTTAAATTGTACTGAAAAGTCACATGATTGATATGATTATTAAAATTCTTCAATAAATATTTTAGTAGAGCTGTTTACATTCTTAGATAATTAGTATGGGAGACATAGTCATACCAAATTGATAGATTTTGCCCATGTAATGTTACACTAGAATCGTTTATTGGAAACCCGAAATAGAAAAGTTAGATTAGATATTTGCACTCTTGAATGTATAAAAGCTGTAATGAATAACTTCTGTAACTATTTCCTTTCAAAAATGGAAACATTAGTAAAATTATAAACCAACTGATATGCATTGGAGTTCGGCTTGATTTTGTAGAAGAAACAATGTGACAGTCAGGAAAGATATTTAATTCTTTTAAAAGATTTGCTTTGTTAAATAATATATGGCTTCATTACCTGTCTTTGATAATCACGACAAATTTATTAAAATATTACGCCCCACGCAGATTGAATAACATAGTCTCATTTTAAGATATTTTCAGTAATTCAGGTTTCATGCTCTGTAATTTCTGAACGAAGCTTTAAACCACAATGGTCGACTCATTGTTCCGGATTTTCTCCTGGGATCCTTTTCACTCGGTCTTGTACTCAACTATGGAACACTTACATTGTAATGCCATTTTATGTGTATGTGTCATTTCCAGTGGCATCGATTCTACAGCTACTGACAGTTCTGGAAATGGGATTCTTTCCACAAGCAGCTGAAATGAACATAATGTCTCATGATACCTTTAGTAAATGGACCGAAAAAGGAGACAAGAACATGGTCAAAGCCTGCAAAGCCTTCCAACTTTTGCAAATTAGAGCCGGACCATTTTTCTACTTCAACGAAGACACCACCTTTTTCTTCTTCAATACTCTCATTGGTTACACAATTGATGTACTGCTCTCAGTGAAGCGTTGAAGCATGTATTGTACGTTTTCGCTGGTTTTTCTACTCTCAGAAATCCAGGTAGGCTGATATTGAAAGCAAAAATTTACACTTTTTTAATTGGCTCGAATTCTGAGAATTGAAAACCAAATCTTTGTACCCAAAGACTAACTTAGTAAAATAAAATCGCTAAGCACATCACAAAGTGACGAGAAGTGAATTTGCATTGTTCTGGATTCACTATCAGGCAACCTACAAAAGGGGCATTTGAACTAAAATGAGTACACAAACAGTTTGGTAATAAGTTTTATGTGACATGTAAAATTATGTCATTGTTCTACTAGTGTATAATCATCCTTAAAAGTACATGTGAACTACTTAATACTCATATGAATTATTTTTAATGTGTCTTAAAAACAATGTAAATTGTCCTAAAAAATCATTTCTTTTGTCTTAAGAGGAAAAAATTAGCCAATGCATTTAATTTGTCATAATTGACATGTCTTAAATGCATGGTAAATTGTCTTAAAAAGAAGGTTCTATGCAATGAAAGGAGGAATAGCTCTCATGTTCATGGTTTAATATTAGCCCTAACAGATCCAAAACCATGCATGATAACGTTAATGTCTTGTCAATTGACAGAAGAAGAAAATTTCACATAATTTCTATAATGGTGGCTAGTGGTGAAACCAGAGAAGATTATGCATTCGGGTTCTCTGCAATAAAAGAAGAGGTAGCTCGTGTTCCTCGGTGCAACACTGGCACCAACAGTTTTAATTGCAGACTCAGCAGAATCTATACAAAACGGTTTTAGGGAAGTTTTCGGTTATCAATTCTTGCGAGTAAACTGTTGGGCCCACGTTAACAGAGCCTAGGAGAAGAGACTACTAAGTGTTGGTGATCCGAAATTACGAGCTGAACTAAATGAAGATATCTATAAACATCAATTGTGCAGTTTCTTCAAGTGATGAGTTCAAGTTTCTTTAAATGATTAAAAATTAAAAATTTGAAGATTATTTTAAGACAGATTAAATACATGTAATAAGACACATTCCACGATCTGTCTGACACTTTCCTTCTAAGACAAAATAAATGTTTTTTTATGACAAAAGCCAATGTTTTTAAGACCCTTTAAATTGCATCCATACTCATATTTGTCACATAAATAAAATATTCGCACCTTGTACTTAATATAGCAAATAAACTTAAGTGGTAAATGCCATTCCCTAGTGCAAAATTATTACTATGTATGTTTATTCGGACTTTTCTTTGAAAATTGTGCAACATTTACGAATATAGTTGATCGATTTCAATATATGAATTAACCACTTAACAATATGCTGTTAGTAATCTTGAATAAA